>OLKM01002077.1:75149-86250 GCA_900291075.1 Melanogrammus aeglefinus | reverse complement strand
CCGGACCGGACCAGTAGAGAACCACTGGACCGGACCAGTAGAGAACCACTGGACCGGACCAGTAGAGAACCAGTGGACCGGACCAGTAGAGAACCACTGGTCTGGCCTCTGGACCAGTAGAGAACCACCGGACCGGACCAGTAGAGAACCACTGGACCGGACCAGTAGAGAACCAGAATACTAAATTAATTTACAAATATTGCAGTACAAATATAACGATACCTTCATATGAGAGATGGGTTTGCGTGTGTGCGTGTGTGTGATTGCGGGCGTGTGCGTGTGCACGTGGGAGGGAAGTGACAGATATGATGGAGTTGTCTGTGCTATCTCCACAACAGCTGGACGACTCGGAGAATGAAAACACATGCAGGATCATATGTTGTTGCTGGGCAAGAATAGCTTGCGGTAGCCAATTAGAAGCCACAAAACTCGCACGCTTTCAGGAGGAATGTGCACGCACACACATCTGAAGAGAAACGTGTCTTATGAGGACCAGAGTGGGGCCTCACATGTGGAACAAGTTGCTGTTAACGAGTTCTCACAGAAACGAGTTTAATCACTTCTGACTCACAACTGCTTTGTGACTGACGCTTGTTCCAAGGCACCTTGCAAGTGACGCTTGAAATACTCATTTGCATTAAGGGGAATTTGCTTGCGCTTTTATCCATAGCGACTTACAACCATTGATTCACACAGTCACACACACGGGGCGACAGCCAGCTCGTCAGGAGCAGTCGCGCTGAGGTGACTTGCTCAGGAACACCTCGACACTCGGCTTGGAGAAGCCGGGGATCGCACCAGCAACCTTCCGGTTACCAGCCAACCCGCTCTACCCCACTCCATGCCGCTGCCGCACAATAACAAAGAGAGCAACTCCAAAAAACGATGCATGGCCGAGTTTCTACCGACCACAGCGGGTCGTGGGGGCGGCAGACCCAGGGTCCAACACCTCCACACAAAGCGTGAACCTCCAGCTCCGCGTGAGGAACGCCTCGGTGCTGATGAACCTGTGAAGCATTTGTGTTCATCTCCCTCCCACCGCGCGTCTCTCTGGTCTCTGGGGGTCCGGACAGAGTTGAGAGTCGACGGCGTCGACGGGTCTGGGTCGCGTTAACGAGACAACGCGTTAACACCGTACAGACGCACAGCGGAGAGAGAGACCTGACGCAGGGATCCACCCCCCAGGAGGGAGACTCAACCCAGACCCAGACGACAGCGGGTGTGGAGGTCTGATCAGCAGACCCAGGGTTAGATGATGTGCGGGGGTCTCATTTATAAAACTGGGCGTGGGGTCGTTACTAAAAGTGTACGTACACCCAAAAGCCAAGTTTTGCGTGTGCCAAAAAATATTCAAAACCCTGCGTACGCACACCTCTAAGCAATCTTTGCTTTATAAATCACAGAGTGCCTACGAGTGTGCGCAGCTGAATCAGCTTCACGGTCCGCCCTGTACACGCGCCTTTAAACCATTAATGGTCAAACGACCTCATGAACGGGATCTGCATATAAAACAGACTCAGATGGAAGTGTTATGTCATGTCGGAAACAATGGCTGAAGGACTGAGAAAGGCAAAAAAGCGAAACTGGAGACACGTGTGGGTGAGGTGGAGGCCCCAAAAGTAGTTTTGTTCGACGGTCACTGGATTGGGATCACCAACAACAAAAAGCAGAGTGAGTAGCAACATGTCGCTGCAGCAGTGAACTCAGTCAGTGGCACGGAGCGCACAGTCCCAGAATTAAAGAAGAAGTGGTCTGACATAAAGGTACATATAGTAAATCGTTATGGTCCCTGAAGACCCTCTCCCTCTGAATCCTGCCATTTGCACGGCCCTCCAGCAGCGCCAGCAGCGCTACCCACGGGGCTCACCGCTGTATTTATAGGGTTACAGTAATAAGACCGAGAACACCTTTGATAATCAGTTTGTAATCACCCACGTAGAATGTTCTTGAGCATAACTCCTTTTTGATGCCTGATTTGTCACGAAAAGCATCAAGAGGAACGGACAATATATAGCATAGTTAGATGATTGCTGGATGTGAGCTGGTCTCGAGCAGGCCTTAAGATGATTTCTGATCACCAGGTTTAAGAGACAAGGATTGGGTTTAATTGACATTTGATTATGTGTTTACAGTGTCACATATAAACATTACGTTATTGACACATGTTGGACAGATGCTTTATTCCATGCAGTCGCACCGTCAGTGGACAGTATGGAGTGACGGGATTAAATATAGAGAATGAGATGTTTCTGGAGTTATGACTGAGAAATAACGCAGTTGACTTAAATTATTCTGATTACATAGATTTAACGCATGACACGGGTTGTAATTAAACTTGTGAAGGGCGATGATAAAACATTTAGTTAGTTTTTTTATAGATCACAACCTTGGTGTGGAAAGTCACGTACGCCACTTTCAGCCCCGTTTTGTGTATACGCAACGGTTATAAATGAGACCCCTGATCAGCAGGTCTAGAGCAGGGTTAGATGATGTTCTGATCAGCAGACCTAGAGCAGGGTTAGATGATGTTCTGATCAGCAGGTCTAGAGCAGGGTTAGATGATGTTCTGATCAGCAGGTCTAGAGCAGGGTTAGATGATGTTCTGATCAGCAAGGTCTAGAGCAGGGTTTAGATGATGTTCTGAATCAGCAGGGTCTAGAGCAGGGTTAGATGATGTTCTGATCAGCAGGTTTCAGCATAGAAAGCAGGGTTAGATGATGTTCTGATCAGCAGGGTCTAGCGGCAGGTTAGATGAATGTTCTGATCAGCAGGTCTAGAGCAGGGTTAGATGATTGTTCTGATCAAGCAGGTTCTAGAGCAGGGTTAGATGATGCTTCTGATCAGCAGTCTAGAGCAGCGGTTAGATGATGTTCTGATCAGGCAGGTCTAGAGCAGGGTTAGATGATGTTCTGATCAAGCAGGTCTAGAGCAGGGGTTAGATGATGTTCTGATCAGCCAGACCTAGAGCAGGGTTAGATGATGTTCCTGATCAGCAGGTCTAGAGCAGGGTTTAGATGATGTTCTGATCAGCAGGTCTAGAGCAGGGTTAGATGATGTTCTGATCAGCAGGTCTAGAGCAGGGTTAGATGATGTTCTGATCAGCAGGTCTAGAGCAGGGTTAGATTGATTGTTCTGATCAGCAGGTCTAGAGCAGGGTTTAGATGATGTTTCTGATCAGCAGGTTCTAGAGCAGGGTTAGATGATGTTCTGATCAGCGGGACCTAGAGCAGGGTTAAGATGATGTTCTAGATCAGGCAAGGTCTAGAGCAGGGTTAGATGATGTTCTGATCAGCAGGTCTAGAGCAGGGTTAGATGATGTTCTGATCAGCAGGTCTAGAGCAGGGTTAGATGATGTTCTGATCAGCAGGTCTAGAGCAGGGTTAGATGATGTTCTGATCAGCAGGTCTAGAGCAGGGTTAGATGATGTTCTGATCAGCAGGTCTAGAGCAGGGTTAGATGATGTTCTGATCAGCAGGTCTAGAGCAGGGTTAGATGATGTTCTGATCAGCAGGTCTAGAGCAGGGTTAGATGATGTTCTGATCAGCAGGTCTAGAGCAGGGTTAGATGATGTTCTGTACAGCAGGGTCGGGTTGATGTCTGGACTCGATGGCGATGTAGGACCAGCGCGGGACCACCAGATCCCGGGTCATGGCGCCCCCCTCTGACCCTTCACCCTCTGACCCTTCACCCTCTGACCCCATGACCCCTGACCGCGCCGGGGAGCCCCTCAGAGCCAGGCCCCCCCCTCCCTCTCTCCCCTCCTCCTCCCCCTGAAGGAGCACTGGAACCCAACACCCAGGAGAGACAAGGAGGTCTGCTGTGGTGCCGCCGGCCAGACCTCCTCACCTCCTCACCCTTCTCCTCCCCCTCCCTCCCTCCTCCTCACCTCCTCCCCCTCTCTCCCCTCCTCCTCACCCCTCTCCCCCCTCCCTCCTCCCCCCTCTCTCCTCACCTCCTCACCTCCTCACCCCTCTCCCCCCTCCTCCTCACCCCTCTCTCCTCACCTCCTCACCCCTCTCTCCCCCTCCTCCTCACCCCTCTCTCCTCACCTCCTCACCCCTCTCTCCTCACCTCCTCACCCCTCTCTCCTCACCTCCTCTCACCCCTCTCCCCCCCTCCTCCTCACCCCTCTCTCCTCACCTCCTCACCCCTCTCCCCTCCTCCTCACCCCCTCCTCCTCACCCCTCTCCCCCCCTCCCTCCTCTCCCTCACCCCTCTCTCCTCCTCCCTCCTCACCTCCTCACCCCTCTCTCCTCACCTCCTCACCCCTCTCTCCTCACCTCCTCACCCCTCTCTCCTCACCTCCTCACCCCTCTCTCCCCCCTCCTCCTCACCCCTCTCCCCTCCTCCCTCCTCACCCCTCTCTCCTCACCTCCTCACCCCTCTCCCCCCTCCTCCTCACCCCTCTCTCCTCACCTCCTCACCCCTCTCCCCCCTCCTCCTCACCCCTCTCCCCCCTCCCTCCTCACCCCTCTCCCCCTCCTCCTCACCTCTCTCTCACCCCTCTCTCCTCCCTCCTCCTCACCCCCCTCTCTCTCCTCACCTCCTCACCCCTCTCCCCCCTCCTCCTCACCCCTCTCTCCTCACCTCCTCACCCCTCTCTCCCCTCCTCCTCACCCCTCTCCCCCCTCCTCCTCACCCCTCTCCCCCCTCCTCCTCACCCCTCTCTCCTCACCTCGTTTCTTCTCACCCCTCTCTCCCCTCCTCCTCACCCCTCTCTCCTCACCTCGTTTCTTCTCACCCCTCTCTCCTCACCTCCTCACCCCTTCTCCTCACCCCTTTAACCCCTTCTTTACTCTCCTCCTCACCCGACTCCTCACCCGCTCCCTCCCCTCTGTCTCCCCCTCCCTCCTACCACAAAGCCCTTCTCAGAGACACAGAGATCCGGTGGCTGAGTCAGCTCATTAACCCACTCCCCCCCCCCCCCCTCCCCTCTGTCTCCCCCTCCCCCCTAACAAAGCCCCTCTCAGAGACAGAGGATCCGGTGGCTGAGTCAGCTCATAAATCAGGCCGGTAGCTCTCTGCCCTCCCAAATCTCCTCCCTCCCTCCCTCCCTCCCTCCCTCCCTCCTCCTATACTCTCCTCTTCCTCCCCCTTCTGGTGGGGGAGGGGGGAGGGGGTGAAACATGACCATGGGAGGTGATCAGGTCTTCAAATAACCCACTGACCCCATGAAAGACAATATTGATGTGGAGTGTGTGTGTGTGTGCGTGTGCGTGTGCGTGTGTGTGTGCGTGTGTGTGTGTGTGTGTGTGTGTGTGTGTGTGTGTGTGTGTGTGTGTGTGTGTGTGTGTGTGTGTGCGTGTGTGTGTGTGTGTGTGTGTGTGTGTGTGTGTGTGTGTGTGTGTGTGTGTGTGTGTGTGTGTGTGTGTGTGTGTGTGTGTGTGTGTGTGTGTGTGTGTGTTGAGGTTTAAAGTTAAAATAGCAGAGACCTCCTACATGATATAGATGGTATACGCTATAAACACATGGACCCTACATGGCATAGCTCCTATAGGAAGACAGGAGCTATGTTAAACGACTCACTCTATGAATTATTATAGAGCAGTGTAGAATAATCAGTGATTTGTGTGTATTCATTAAACAAAAAATCACTATTTTTTGTTTTGGATAAGTATATTAGATAGTTAATGACAAAATGAATGCATATATTAATTATTTTGAATTGAGATTTTCCCAGTCCCTGACAGTAAAGTTTCGGTACATTTCTACCAATTGTCACAAGTGATTCTCACAAACCATCACAAAAGCAGGGTGTCCGTTTCATGTGAGTTCAACCGACAGGAAACTGAGGATCTGAATGGATTCTCTGTCCCCCTCCCCTTGACCCCCCGCTGTGCGACCAAGGTAAACAGAACGTGACCGATACCAGAGGCCGAGCTGTCGCTGAAAATACGACACAGCTAGCTAAGATACGTCGTATTGTTTTTCTCCAAAGCCGTTATCTGAGCTTCCTCAGCGAATCGTCCGTCTTTGTGTCGTTCTCTCGCAGCTCAACTGTGAACAACCTGCTAACGTCGTTAGCAGCAGCTGTGCTGGTGCAGCAGCCGGTGTCAGATGGTTGTGCAAACACATTAGCCCATCACCCACCGCAGCATAAACACAACGAGATACTGACTAATTGCGCGTTATCACGGGGCTCTGTGCGCAGTAACCAATAGGCCGCGGAGAATCGACAGCAGGTTGAGGGGGGAGCGGCCTAGTTACACAAGGTGAGACGGGAACACCGTGAGCTACCGCGCTACGCTAGCGTGCTAGGCTAACGCGTTCACCAGATGCTGCAGGTGTCAGCGGGATGTAAAGGGGGACGTTTACGAGCCGTTTTCTGGCTAACTGTTATTTTAGGCTACTGGTGTGGCCCCGCTGACCCGAGCCTCCAGGGCAGTCGTTCTTTAACGCGTTGATCTGGGACCCAGAAGAGTGTTTAAGTCTGTCCCTGGGACCTGAGCGTAGACTCCAGTCGCTCTGAGCGCTCTGTCTGAACCACGGCCCACCTCTGACCCACCGTTGGAGGGACTAGACCGGGCTGCTTCTCTGGCCAGCCTGACAGCCTAAACATTTAGTCCAATATGGGATCACTTCGGTTAGGCTGGCTAGCATGATGCTAGGCTACAACAAGCTAGCTGACTGAAAGCATGATTCATGCCTCGCCGGTCTCATCTCGGCCTGCGGTGCCACGATGGATTAACGCACGTCAGGAAGCGTTTTTGTCACGGAAATGTTGTCAAAACCGAGCGTAAAACCGAAACAGCCTCCTGTGATCGTCTGTGCCCCTGCCCCCGTCCGTCCGTCCGTCTGAACAGACTCCCGCTCAGAGATGTTGAAAGAGAAAATGTGAGAAGCGTCCATTTTGATTCCCCCGCCAGCGGCCCGCGGGATGGGGCGAGTTACTGAGGCTTCACGGGTCATCAGAGAGGTCTGAACGCTGTCACCGTGGAAACCTGGGGGAGTGATGTCACCAGGTGCCCCGGGTCATGTGGCTTTTGTTTCCATGGAGACGAACAAAGGGGCTGAACAGCAGCCTGCGTAGCTAACTCACAAATTTTCCTCTTGTCAGCGATAGTTGCTCGTTTTTTATTGTCTTTTGTGAGGATGGACCCGACGACCTTCGTATCTCAACACCTGTCTTCAAATAAACCACTGACCTCAATGCTGATTATTATTATCAAGTTATAATTGGCTTTCTGGGGAAGAATACAGAACTCTTAGAAACCAAATTTCATATTTAACTTGTTAAAGTGTGTGTTTTACCTGCACTCACACTTTCCTGCTGTATCACCACATTTCCCTTCTGCGATAAATTAAACGTCATCTTATCCGATTCCAAGATCTGCTCTGTGCAGAGAGCGCAGCCAGCGGCCGCGGGGCTCGCTGTGATCCAGAGGAGCTGGCGGGCGTCTGGAGGGAGGCGGTAAATCACAGCTTCTGAGGGATTCCCACCCATGTGGGACGAGGAGAACATCAGGACAACAGCTGCTCCTCCCTCTCCGACGGCTCCGGGAAAACAACATTCCTCCTCCTCTCCTGACGTTGTCGATCTCCCCTCTCAGGCCGCTTCCCTCTCTCTTCCTCCCCCTGGACATCCTTCCCGTTTCCTCTCACTTATCCCACATGTTGAGTCACATGTTCTCAACATGTCCGGGATTTGAACCGGCCACCCGCGGCCTCCCTTTGAAGTGTTCCTCAGAGGATTAAAATGGACGTTTGGAGCTGAGGGGTCATCCACAACTTCACATTACACTTCGATGTCAGCCCTCCTGGCAGCTAAACAGGTTAGCTCCCAGTGTGCTAACAGGGTGCTTCAGCGTGCTAACAGTGTATCGGTGCTAGTAGAGACAGGCCGCGCAGCGTTCTGCGGCTAGCAGCCCAGCTGTTGAGGCGCGAGCTCCTCCGTCTCCTAAAATACCAGCGACCGCTGGGCGGCCCGTGAGCTGTGGTGGGAGCCCCACATGTAGCATGACCGTGCTAAAAGGGAGAGGTGGGGGTGCACAGTTGAGGAATCCAGTGATGGTATTTTAGTCACTGAGGGTATATTATCCACTATTCTGTTCTTAGGCAGACGCTTTCTTCCAAAGCTGCAAGTGGATCCAGAGAGATGTCTTCAAGCAGCAGGAGGCGTCGTGCTTTTTGCTCAGGATTCCTGCAGGCGGTCTTCAGGGATTCAGGTTTGAACCCAGAACCTGGAAAGGAACTCTCTGAGTCAAACGACTTATCTTAAAGAATGACATCATTGGGGTGAGGGAAACGGGTGATCAGACCTTATGGTGGGTCCACCTGGTTCTGGAGGCAGAGACACAACCAGGAGAACCAGGAGATCAAGGAGAACCGGAAGATCCAGGAGACCCAGGAGAACCAGCTGTCTGGTTCCACAACCAACAGATTATCCGCAGGAGGACACCGCACTCATCCATCGCCTAGTCCTTCCATCTCGTCTTCTTCTTCCTCCTCCTCCTTCTCCTCCTCCTCCTCCTCCTCCTGCTCCTCCTGATCCCCCCCTCCTCCCCCAGCGGTCCAGAGAGTCTCTGGTCTGGTGGCCATGACTAAAGATCTGGGGTTGGCGGTTCCTAATTTAGACTTAGTCTGGTTGGCACAGGTCAGACTTGTTACCATGGTGCCACACAGGGCGGGCCCTGCCAAGGGGAAACCGACCAATCACGGCTCCCCTCAGGAACCACAGAGGAGCCCTGTCTTACATCCCAGAGTGCTTGTTACTCCTGAGTGATGGTTAGGGTGGGGGAGGGGGGAAGTGGTGTGGGCACCTGCCTGGCAAGGGGTACAGCAGGTCCTACACAGAGGTCCCCACAAAGCAGTCCTCACACAGGGGTCCCCACAAAGCAGTCCTCACACAGGGGTCCCCACAAAGCAGTCCTCACAAACCAGTCCCCACAAACCAGTCCCCACAAACCAGTCCTCGCACAGGGGTCCCCACAAAGAAGACCTCACACAGGGGTCCCCACAACATGCCCTTACACAAAGGTCCCCACAAAGCAGTCCTCACGAAGCAGTCCCTACAAAAGAGTCCCCACAAAGCAGTCCCTACAAAACAGTCCCCACAAAGCAATCCCGATAAAACAGTCCCCACAAAGCAGTCCCTACAAAACAGTCCCCAAACTGTCCCCACAAAACAGTCCCTACAAAGCAGTCCTCACAAAGCAGTCCCCTCAAAGCAGTCCCCACACAGCAGTCAGACGAATGCTGTAATTACATTCTCCAGCGTATGAAAGCAGCGTTTTGGGACACACTGCCAATCCCCGGACTCTGTCCCAGGGCGGAGAGGAATGTGGCTCATACGCAGCATACTGCACATAATCCAACTCGACGAGGAAGTGAGCTGCCATCCTCTCTCTCTCACAGGAAGTGAGCTGCCATCCTCTCTCTCTCTCACAGGAAGTGAGCTGCCATCCTCTCTCTCTCTCTCACAGGAAGTGAGCTGCCATCCTCTCTCTCTCACAGGAAGTGAGCTGCCATCCTCTCTCTCTCTCACAGGAAGTGAGCTGCCATCCTCTCTCTCTCACACAGGAAGTGAGCTGCCATCCTCTCTCTCTCTCACAGGAAGTGAGCTGCCATCCTCTCTCTCTCACAGGAAGTGAGCTGCCATCCTCTCTCTCTCACAGGAAGTGAGCTGCCATCCTCTCTCTCTCACAGGAAGTGAGCTGCCATCCTCTCTCTCTCACAGGAAGTGAGCTGCCATCCTCTCTCTCTCACAGGAAGTGAGCTGCCATCCTCTCTCTCTCACAGGGAGTGAGCTGCCTAAAAACAAAGGGTGAAGTATTGTTCCTGAGATGAGGAGGAGTGTGTTTCCCAGGCAGAATGACAAAGCACGGTGTTATAACAGAAACCAAAGCATTTTCTCGCTCTACCAAGGAGAGGATCTGTCAACCAATCAATCAAACTGCAACACAACAGGCTAAACAAAAAGGACCAGAATAATGAGGATACCTTCAAGGACTAGACTTAAACCAGAACAAAGCTGAACGGAAAGCATTACAACGAACATTGACAGGTTGTGAGGATGAGTTGTCTAATGACCCCTGGTGACCTCCGCGTAGCCCCGGGCAACACACAGACTCCTCTCCAGGTGTGTACCCGACCAATGAGCCTGCGTCCACACAGGTGTCACACCTGAGAGAAAACATTAGCTCTCTGCCGGTGGCCATGTTGGATCAAAGGACCAGAGAGAGAGAGAGAGAGAGAGAGAGAGAGAGAGAGAGCGAGAGAGAGAGAGAGAGAGGGAGGGGGAGAAAGGGAGAGAGAGAGAGAGAGAGAGAGAGAGAGAGAGAGAGAGAGAGAGAGGGAGAGAGAGAGAGAGAGAGAGAGAGAGAGAGAGAGAGAGAGAGAGAGAGAGAGAGAGAGAGAGGAGAGAGAGAGAGAGAGAGAGAGGGAGGGGGAGAAAGGGAGAGAGAGAGAGAGAGAGAGAGAGAGAGAGAGAGAGAGAGAGAGAGAGAGAGAGAGGGGAGAGAGGGAAAGGGAGAGAGAGAGGGAGGAGAGAGAGAGAGAGAGAGAGAGAGAGAGAGAGAGAGAGAGAGAGAGAGAGAGAGAGAGAGAGAGAGAGAGAGAGAGAGAGAGGGGGGAAAGGGAGTGAGAGAGGGAGAGGGGGAGAAGGGAGAGAGAGAGAGAGAGAGAGAGAGGGGGAGAAAGGGAGTGAGAGAGGGAGGGGGAGAAAGGGAGAGAGAGAGAGAGAGAGAGAGAGAGAGAGAGAGAGAGAGAGGAGAGAGAGAGAGAGAGAGAGAGAGAGAGAGAGAGAGAGAGAGAGAGAGAGAGAGAGAGAGAGAGAGAGAGAGAGAGAGAGAGAGAGAGAGATAGGAAGAGATTTTTTAAGAACATCTTGCTGAAAGGTTTTCAGAATGTGTGTGAGCGTGTTTCGTAACTCCCGGCTCCAGGTTTCACAACCGGATGCTTTCTGTCCTTCATTCATCCATAGTGAGACTGACCCCCCTCATGTGTCAGAGCGCCTCCCACTGGGAGGTGAGTCTCACCCCCCCCCCAGGGCTCTGAGGAGACTCCCTGCTGATCCCCTCCTGTGTGTGTGTGTGTGTGTGTGTGTGTGTGTGTGTGTGTGTGTGTGTGTGTGTGTGTGTGTGTGTGTGTGTGTGTGTGTGTG
>OLKM01002077.1:60000-70372 GCA_900291075.1 Melanogrammus aeglefinus | reverse complement strand
GGTCTGATGTTCTGATGCTGAACTCGGTCCCTGTAGGGCCCTGGTCTGATGTTCTGATGCTGAACTCGGTCCCTGTAGGGCCCTGGTCTGATGTTCCGATGCTGAACTCGGTCCCTGTAGGGCCCTGGTCTGATGTTCTGATGCAGAACTCGGTCTCTGTAGGGCCCTGGTCTGATGTCCTTCAATCTGAGGCTGAGTGGAATGAGGAAGAGGAGGACTGAGTGAACAAAATGAGAGAGTGAAGGAAAATGAGAGGATTTGAGGAAAGGGTGAGGGAGATGAGTGGGTGAGGGAGATGAGAGGATGAGGAAGAGGGTTGAGGCCGATGAGAGGGTGAGGAAGAGGGGTGAGGGAGATGGGAGGGTGAGGAAGATAAGGAGTGAGCAAGATGTGCGGGTGAGGAAGAGGTTTGGGTGAGGAAGAGGAGCGGACAAGGAAGATATTGTTTGGGGGGTGAGAGGGTGACCAAGATGAGGGTGAGGAAGATCAGGAGGGGTGAGGGAGAAAGACCTGGTTGCTTAGCAACGGGAGGACTGTCGGTTCGATCCCGTGTTCGTGTTCCTCTCGGCAAAAGTAGAGTCGACCAAACAATGGAGATGTTTAAATAGACACCACTGGACAGGAAGTGAGAGGAGATCTGCCTTTAAAAAGCATGAACATAAAGAGAGGGGGGGGCAGGAAGGAGAGGCCACCGCTGGGAGGAAGAGGGGAGAACGGGGCTGCTGGATGTTTTTATTTCATGTTAAAACACTCAATTTGGTCAAACTTGCATCGTTTAAGGTAAGTCATCGAACAAGACGATACAGCAGGACTTCAACCTTCAACTTTAACCGGCCAATCAGCAGCCACGCCTCTGATAGATCTCCCATTCTGTTTGGATAAGGAACGTCAATTATTGTATTTCGAAATATTGAGTTCTTTACTGTGATTATTAATGTAAAAACCAACGGAAACCTTTCGCTTCCTCAGTCAAGAGATTTGTCTACAGGCGTTACAGAACTATAGCTCAAGTGCGACCCCTGTTGGTCATACATAGTATCGCCAACACAGTCTGTTTTTATTTTATGGAGCAGGAAACCGTTTGCGTGTAGGCCTATAGATTCTGTATAATATATCTTAATTCTTTATAAATTCAACAAAGAATTGAATCATACATTCACCAAACCCTTCAACTGGAAGACGAAGCTCGTTTTCAGAATAAATGAAATAATTAGTAAGATGGTTTCATGCATTGTCAATCAGGACCTGTTCATTCTGTCCTCATAGCGTATTAGTAGAGAAGCCATTACACAACTAGCCAGAGGACAATCACACAAAATGCCTTGAAAAACATCAGTTGAATATCAGTCACTAAAATTTTTGCGTTAAAGGATTTCGATCATTGTGTATTATTATCACACATCATTAGGCTATTATTGAGAATAGAAAGAGTTAAGGAGATATATAAATCTAATTTGACTGGTAGTAAGTTGTCAGTAAGTGATGACAGAGTTTAGTTGAAGATAAAGACAACTCTTGTGCCTTTGATTACAAGTCTTTATTAGAACATCAGAAAGTGACACAACAGCAAAACACATCCAACAGCTAATGTGACACAACACAGAACACAGTAAGACCGCAGGCTTGGAGTCCAGACTCAGCTGCCACCTCTCACACTCTCACTTCACATCCAGAACCCTCAGTACCCCTGAGCGGCGAGCGTCAGTCTACAACGCGGTGCTCTGACCACCGCAGGACGGCTGAACCTCCGCACTAATGGCGGCTGGGTCAGGAGACCTCGTCACATCCCCAGTCCCTGGTCTGGTTCAGTACCAGTGGTGGTCTGGGACCAGGGTCAGGGGTCAGGGGTTGGAGCTGCGTCCAGCGGACCAGAGATCCACTCCTCTGGTTGGGGAGGAGCTTCAGTGTCTGTAGTTATATCATATATTATTCTATTATTTATATATTAGAGATATCTGTATTGTCATGTTTTCATATTCTCAGGTAAACCTAACTGGGTCTGGCTCTATCTGGTCTAGGGTGGTCTAGGTGGTCTAGGTCTAGGTGGTCAGTCTTTGAGTCCTTAGTCCAGGTGGTCTTAGTGTTTGGTTTCTAGGTTGTCTAGGTTTTTAGGAAGTCTCCAGGGGGTCTAGGTCTAGGGGGTCTAGGGGGTCTAAGGGGGTCTAGGGGGTCTAGGGGGTCTAGGTCTAGGGGGTCTAGGTGGTCTAGGTCTAGGGGGTCTATAGGGGGTCTAGGGGGTCTAGGGGGTCTAGTTCTAGGGTCAATAGGGGGTCTAGGGGTCTAGGTGGTCCTCTCGGGGTCATGGTGGTCTAGGGGTTCTAGTTCTAGGGGGTTCTAGAGGGGTCTAGGTCTAGGGGTCTAGGGGGCCTATAGGGGGTCTAGGGGGTTTCTATAGGGGTCTAGGGGTCTAGTCTAGGGGTCTAGTCTAGGGGTCTAGTCTAGGGGTCTAGTCTAGGGGTCTAGTCTAGGGGTCTAGGGGTCTAGGGGTCTAGTCTAGGGGTCTAGTCTAGGGGTCTAGGGGTCTAGTCTAGGGGTCTAGGGGTCTAGTCTAGGGGTCTAGGGGGTCTAGTATGGGGTCTAGGGGGTCTAGGGTCTAGGGGTCTAGTTCTAGGGGGTCTATAGGGGTTCTAGGGGTCTAGGTCTAGGGGGTCTAAGGGGTCTAGTTCTAGGGGGTCTAGGGGGTCTATAGAAGGGGTCTAGGGTCTAAAGGGTCTAGGGGGTCTAGTTCTAGGGGGTCTATAGGGGGTCTAGGGGGTCTAGGTCTAGGGGGTCTAGTTCTAGGGGGTCTATAGGGGGTCTAGGGGGTCTAGGGTCTGGGGTCTAGTTCTAGGGGGTCTATAGGGGGTCTAGGGGGTCTAGGTCTAGCCGGTCCGGGCCTTCAGCTCTGCTATCTTGCTGGTCACGAAGCTCCACTTGAAGGGGGCCTCCTCCCCCCCCAGCGCCGCGTATTTGGAGAACCCTGCTGCCCCCCCTCCCCCTCCTCCTTCCTCCACGTCCGGCGGCGCCCCCCGCGTCCTGGTCCCGCCTCCCGCCCACCCCCTCCCCCCCTCCCCTGGCTCCGCCCGGTTCACCGTGGCCTCCGCCGCCGCCGCCGCCTCCGCCTGCCTCCTAGCCGCCCAGTTAGCCGCAAAGCCGTCCCAGAATGCCGAGCGGCGGCTGGGGCGGGGCGGCTCCTCCGGTCTCACGGCCAGCGGGCTGAGGAGCAGGAGAGAGAGGAGAACCAGAGGAGAACCAGAGGAGAACCAGAGGACAACCAGAGAACAGAGAGGAGAACCAGAGGAGAACCAGACAGGAGAACCAGAGGAGAACCAGAGGAGAACAGAGGAGAACCAGAGGAGAACAGAGAGGAGAACCAGAGGAGAACCACAGAGGAGAACAGAGAGGAGAACCAGAGGAGAACAGAGAGGAGAACCAGAGGAGAACCATAGAAGAGAACAGAGAGGAGAACAGTTAGGAGTGTATCACCCCTCCTGTGTTGCATCATGGGAGAAGTAGTCGACTCACTGGTCGGGGACCGGGCCCTCCGTCTCCTCTAGGAGCTGATGTTCATCCTCTTTATTGAACAGAGACGACATCTTGGTCCAGCCCCGCAGACTCACTCCCTGCATCTACACACACACACACACACACACACACACACACACACACACACACACACACACACACACACACACACACACACACACACACAGCACACACACACACACACACACACACACACACACACACACATCAACACACACACACGAATTTGTGTGCTGTGTGTGTGTGTGTGTGTGTGTGTGTGTGTGTGTGTGTGTGTGTGTGTGTGTGTGTGTGTGTGTGTGTGTGTGTGTGTGTGTGTGTGTGGTTCCTACCCTCTTGGCCAGCTGGGCCACGCTGTTTGGGTTCTCCTCCTCCTGACTGGAGATGACGTCATTCTGCACCTCCTGTCCCTGCAATACAACATCCTTTTATACCTTCTGTCTGTCTGTCTGTCTGTCTGTCTGTCTGTCTGTCTGTCTGTCTGTCTGTCTGTCTGTCTGTCTGTCTGTCTGTCTGTCTGTCTGTCTGTCTGTCTTTCTGTCTGTCTGTCGGTCTGTGTGTGTCTGTCAGTGACAGCTTAATGGTAGAAGGGGCATTTGAAACGAATCAGAATCCCCGACCCCAGCTGTGTTTCAGTTGGAGGCTCCACAGATCTCTGGAGACCAGAGTCTGACGCGACGTCTTCAGTCTCTGTCTCTACTCCCTGGTCCATTCGGGCGTTCAAAGGTCGACTGGCAATCAGCATTAGCTTGAAGGAATGTACATGTCTCCAGTGCACCAGTGCACCAGTGCACCAGTGCACCAGTGCAGCAGTGCACAAGTTTACCAGTGCACTCGTGATCCACTTCAAGTGGGGTCGCGACCCGCTTACAGGAAACCGCTGGCCTGTCGTAACCATGACAACCAGAGCAGTCGGCCGTGGTCTCTGGGAGCCATCGCTGGCTGTCAGTCAAACAAAGTGGAGTCAGGTGCTGGACTTCCTGGTTGGGATCTGGTTTCCTGTCCGCCCGCCATCCCGGTTATCCAATATGGCGGCACCTCTAGCATCCACACATCCACTCACACACACACAAACATACACACATCCACTCACACACACACACACAACATACACACATCCACTCACACACACAAACATACACACATCCACTCACACACACACAAACATACACACATCCATTCACACACACACACACACACAAACATACACATATCCACTCACACACACACAAACATACACACATCCACTCACACACACAAACATACACACATCCACTCACACACACACAAACATACACACATCCACTCACACACACACAAACATACACACATCCACTCACACACACACACACAAACACATCCACTCACACACACAAAAATACACACATCCACTCACACACACACACACATACACACATCCACTCACACACACAAACATACACACATCCACTCACACGCACACAAACATACACACATCCATTCACACACACACACACACACACAAACATACA
This sequence comes from Melanogrammus aeglefinus, assembly GCA_900291075.1. Classification (NCBI taxonomy): domain Eukaryota; kingdom Metazoa; phylum Chordata; class Actinopteri; order Gadiformes; family Gadidae; genus Melanogrammus; species Melanogrammus aeglefinus. Next base: position 65,336 of record OLKM01002077.1, on the reverse strand, counting down.
CATATCCACTCACACACACACAAACATACACACATCCACTCACACACACACAAACATACACACATCCACTCACACACACACAAACATACACACATCCACTCACACCACACACACAAACATACACACATCCACTCACACACACACACAAACATACACACATCCACTCACACGCACACACACAAACATACACACATCCACTCACACACACACACAACACAAACATACACACATCCACTCACACACACACAAACATACACACATCCACTCACACACACACAAACATACACACATCCACTCACACGCACACACACACACACACACAAACATACACACATCCACACACACACACAAACATACACACATCCACTCACACGCACACACAAACATACACACATCCACTCACACGCACTCACACAAACATCCAAACATCCACTCACACACACACACAAAAAATAGACACATCCTCTCAAACGCACACAAACACACACATAAACAACCACACGTGCCCATACATTGACACACACACAGACACACACACACACATTTTTGCCAGGTTTGTGCAAACAAACGCCTGCGCGCAAGCAAAAACACGCACACACACACACACACACACACACGCAAAGGCCGCACAGGCTCGCACAACACACATACAAACACACACTGTGTAACCGTCATCAAACAAGCTAAACCATAGAGTCAGATGGAGACTAACAGAAGCTTCTGAGCGGGGGGGAGGGGGCTGAGGGGTCCTCAGAACCACAGACCGATGACTTCAATACCGATACACAGAATGTGGCTGCTGGATCCCTGCAGCTACCCCTCTACTGCCTGTTGCTCTGGTGAGGACCCCAGGTCAGGGCTGGACCGGTCCCAGACCAGGCCCCAACCGGACCCAGACCAGGCCCCGACCGGACCCAGACCAGGACCCGACCGGACCCAGACCAGGACCCAGACCAGGCCCCGACCGGACCCAGACCAGGCCCCGACCGGACCCAGACCAGGCCCCGACCGGACCCAGACCAGGACCCAGACCAGGCCCCGACCGGACCCAGACCAGGCCCCGACCGGACCCAGACCAGGACCCAGACCAGGCCCCGACCGGACCCAGACCAGGCCCCGACCGGACCCAGACCAGGACCCAGACCAGGCCCCGACCGGACCCAGACCAGGCCCCGACCGACACGAGACCAGTTTGCTGGTCCACGGGACCAGCCAGTTTGCTGGTCTCGTGGTCTGGGTCCATAACATCTCCTCCTTCTCCTCCTTGAAGCGTGAGGCGTAAAGCACACGGTGTACCTCCTGGAGCACCACCTCCTGCTCCTCCTCCTCCGTCTCCTCCTGCTCCGGGTTCAGGGTCTTCAGCACCTTGCTCTTGTAGACCTTCCATAGAGGATTCATGTTGGATCACGACCTCCCTCCCTCCTCCTCTGCCTTACCGTCTTTTCTCTCTCTCTCTCTCTCTCTCTCTCTCTCTCTCTCTCTCTCTCTCTCTCTCTCTCTCTCTCTCTCTCTCTCTCTCTCTCTCTCTCTCTCTCTCTCCCAGTCCGTCAGCCTGCTGTCCCCCCTAACCCTTGTCCTAGATCCAGTCGGTTGGTCGGTGTCTGGACCCCCGCTGTGTGTCCCAGGGTGGGGTGCGTCGGGTGGTGCAGCCGGCAGCTCTTCCCCGTGTCTCAGCAGGCAGGAGGAGCAGGAAGGAGTTCCACTCTCTGCGGCGGCGGCGGGTTACCTGGAAACAGGTGTGCGTTTCCTCATGCATATTTCAGAGGCTCCGGTTTCCAGAGCCAGAGATCCATTGTAGAGGAAACCGGACCCTCAGGGATGGACACGCACGCACAAACACACACAGGGACACGCACACACACACACACACACACACGCAGGCAGGCACACACAGGGACACACAGGCATGCACGTACATCCACACGCACATACATAAACATACACATACACACACACACACAGACACACACACACACACACACACACACACACACACACACACACACACACACACACACACACACACACACGCACACACACGCACACACAGCCACGCAAACGAACACGCATATACTGTACATCCACTTACATACACACACACATAATTGCTCGCTCAGACCATCAATCCCCATCTCCACCAATCAGACATCAGAGTCAGATACACAGGAGTCAGGTGACATCACATGACAGGAGTCATGTGATGTCATGTCAGACATAAAGCGATTTAACTTAAAATATAGATTGGGTTTCTCTCATCTTAACTTCAACAACATCATAGCCTTTGTAGCCTCTCAAAATAATTGACACGCAATGCCACGTATTCATCCATTAATGCATTCTCATTCTGTGTATCATCCCTTCATCATTTTTTCTCTCCCTGCCCCCCCCCCCTCCTTCTGGGGGTTTCTGTCTCTGGGTTGGGTTAGTGTCTCTGTAACTGTTGGTCTTCTGTCTCTGGGTTGGGTTAGTGTTTCTGTAACTGTTGGTCTTCTGTCTCTGGGTTGGGTTAGTGTCTCTGTAACTGTTGGTCTTCTGTCTCTGGGTTGGGTTAGTGTCTCTGTAACTGTTGGTCTTCTGTCTCTGGGTTGGGTTAGTGTCTCTGTAACTGTTGGTCTTCTGTCTCTTGGTTGGGTTAGTGTCTCTGTAACTGTTGGTCTTCTGTCTCTTGGTTGGGTTAGTGTCTCTGTAACTGTTGGTCTTCTGTCTCTTGGTTGGGTTAGCGTTTCTGTAACTGTTGATCTTCTGACTCTGGGTTTGGGTAGGTGTCTCTGTAACGGTCTGGTCTCCTTGTCTGGGTTTGGGTAGGTGTCTCTGTAACGGTCTGGTCTCCTTGTCTGGGTTTGGGTAGGTGTCTCTGTAACGGTCTGGTCTCCTTGTCTGGGTCTCTGTAACTGTTGGTCGTTCTGTCTCTTGGTTGGTTTAGTGTCTCTGTAACTTGTTGGTTCTTCTGTCTCTGTTGGTTGGAGTTAGCTGTTTTCTGTAACTGTTGTATTCTTCTGTTACGGTCTGGTCTCCTTGTCTGGGTTTGGGTAGGTGTCTCTGTTACGGTCTGGTCTCCTTGTCTGGGTTTGGGTAGGTGTCTCTGTTACGGTCTGGTCCCCTTGTCTGGGTTTGGGTAGGTGTCTCTGTAACGGTCTGGTCTCCTTGTCTTGGTTGGGTTAGTGTCTCTGTTACGGTCTGGTCTCCTTGTCTGGGTTTGGGTAGGTGTCTCTGTTACGGTCTGGTCTCCTTCTCTGGGTTTGGGTAGGTGTCTCTGTAACGGTCTGGTCTCCTTGTCTGGGTTTGGGTAGGTGTCTCTGTAACGGTCTGGTCTCCTTGTCTGGGTTTGGGTAGGTGTCTCTGTCAGAGTCAGGGCTGACGATGACGAGGGCCTGTGAAGACAGAGAGACTGGACTGTGATGAAAGGCCGGAGCTGACTGGGGCTGTGACAGAGAGCGTATTGTAAGCATCAACGTGCTGAGATTATATTGCACATCTGTGGTGGGAATTTTGAGCCAAGTCGTTGATTTCTGTCCAAACTGTTAAGAGAATAAAGAGTCATCCGAATTTATAACAGTTAGTCTAATATATTAAGGTAATAAAACATAAATCAGCCCCCCATATAAGCTATAATATGGATTACCCAGATGGTAAACTATTGATGAACCTCTTCAGGATATCATTTACGACATCCTGAAGAGGTTCATCAATAGGGGTCGACCCTGGCCTTATCAGATGGAACCCTTCGCTTCCCGACGCTGCAGGGGGACAAGAAATCAGTCCCAGACCAACAGAGGGCCGCTTCAACAACCACGGGGGTCGCGGAGAGGCTCTTGCCAAGAAATGGCATTTAGAAAAACGCAACGGTTACAAAATGACAACGTTAAGTAATTCTGTTCCGTAAGCTCATTGATTGGCTCAGAACCACGTTGTCGCTCCGGGCGAACATGTGACCCACGGTCTAGAAGCAGCACTGGGCCTTCTTGGTAACGGCCCGGCGGTTAGCCACCAGAAGGCCCTCCCAGCGCCCCTCAGACCAGGCGTCTCCCCCGGGCCACCACGCACCACCGCCGCTGCCCCCGTGTGACTCCCCCGCTCAACCTTTGGGATGGAGATTCCAGGACCGCGCTCTCAAAGGCCTCTTTGATGGCGAGCTAATCGATGAGCGCGCTGACGAAGGGGGGCGGGCCGTGGTGAGGCCCCGCCCCGCCGCTGACCGTCCCCTTAACGCCGCAGCCGAGCTCATATTGAGTCCACCTCTGCCCAGCAGCTCATTACCACCCGGCGTCCGGAGGCTGCACCGTCGCCGTTACCACAGCAACCCACTCTCCTGGAACCCTCGTCCAATCAGAAGGTAAGGATCTCCACCCTCAGCCTGAGACAGTGGTTCCCAACCCGCGGGTCGGCCCGGCTCGGGGGCCGGTGGTCGGGGGGTTTAATATTATAAGTTAAAGATGTTCAGATGATGCGTTTTTAAAATGCTTGTATGGTCGCATTGATGATCCTGTTTAAACACAAGTGTGTCTGGTGATGATTGCCCTGAACACACACACACACACACACACACACACACACACACACACACACACACACACACACACACACACACACACACACACACACACACACACACAAGGCCCAACAAGGGCCGCTATAGAGACGAAAGCGGGTTGGAGAATAGAGGGAATGACATCAGTACAGGAACAGAGGTGGGAATCTGACCTGGGATGCTACACAGTGTATTGCATAAGAATTAGGGCAGAACTGGGTCGAGTTCCCCCTCACAGATCTCTGTCATGACCCACAAAAGTGGAAGTTGTATTTCTGATGTTTCCTTACTGAGTTTGCGTTTGAAGTTGTAATAGTTTTTGCGGAGACGTATTCAATGTCCTCAGAGGGCAGAGTAGTGTGTTAAGAGTGTGTTAGACTAGTGTTATAGTGTGTTATAGTGTGTTATAGTGTGTTAGACTAGTGTTATAGTGTGTTATAGTGTGTTATAGTGTGTTATAGTGTGTTAGAGTGTGTTAGAGTGGCAGTAACAGAACTGTCCTGCCCGTGTCCCTCTGAACAAAGTGTCTATTAAGTGAACCAAAGGACCCGTTCAGCTCAGCCACTTAAAAGCGTTCAGTGCTTTGAGCAGCGCTAATGAGATTAGCATGCTAGCTTGAGTTAATAGATGCTGTCTTTGTGAATCCATGGCGGCTGACTGCATCAAGACACTGAGGTCTGCATCATCAACTCAAAACAGAGGGGAGAGAGAGGGGGAGAGAGAGGGGAGGTGAGGAGGACGGGGAGAGGGGGAGAAGAGAGAGAGGGGGAGACAGGGGGGGAGGAGAGAGAGGAGGAGAGAGAGGGGA
>OLKM01002077.1:0-55000 GCA_900291075.1 Melanogrammus aeglefinus | reverse complement strand
CAAAGCCTTAACACTGTCACAAAGCCCTTAACACAGTCTCAAAGCCCTTAACACTGTTACAGTCCCAAAGCCTTAACACTGTCACAAAGCCCTTGAGTCCTGACACCTGCTCTGTCTCTGTCTCAGCTGCAGCAGCCTAGCGATCAAGACGTGGACCTTTGAACCATCTTACACTCCTGAACATAGCTGTGCATATAAATGTACTATAGGGATGTTTTCAGTAAATACAGATATTATACTTTCAATCCATCAGGTCATGTTTTTAGCAGAAGCAGAGGATGTGTTAGCAAGGGGATAAAAATGGAGGTTTATTCACGGCAGTAGCTCACTGATGTCAACTGTGGCTTGTTTCAGAGTGTATGTATTTTAAAATAAAATTGCAATAGTAACCGTTTCCATGTTTTACTGACGTTATTTGAATAATGAACCGCAGGTGCAACAGCCTCAAAGCCCTTAACATTGCAATAGTCTCATAGCCCTTACAGTCCCAGTCTCGTAGCCCTTACAGTCCCAGTCTCGTAGCCCTTACCAGTCCCAGTCTCGTAGCCCTTACCAGTCCCAGTCTCGTAGCCCTTACCAGTCCCAGTCTCGTAGCCCTTACAGTCCCAGTCTCGTAGCCCTTACCAGTCCCAGTCTCGTATCCCTTACCAGTCCCAGTCTCGTAGCCCTTACCAGTCCCAGTCTCGTAGCCCTTACAGTTCCCAGTCTCGTAGCCCTTACCAGTCCCAGTCTCGTAGCCCTTACCAGTCCCAGTCTCGTTGCCCTTTACAGTCCCAGTCTGTAGCCCTAGTCCCAGTCTCGTAGCCCTTACCAGGTCCCAGTCTCGTAGCCCTTACCAGTCCCAGTCTCGTAGCCCTTACAGTCCCAGTCTCGTAGCCCTTACCAGTCCCAGTCTCGTAGCCCTTACCAGTCCCAGTCTCGTAGCCCTTACAGTCCCAGTCTCGTAGCCCTTACCAGTCCCAGTCTCGTAGCCCTTACCAGTCCCAGTCTCGTAGCCCTTACAGTCCCAGTCTCGTAGCCCTTACCAGTCCCAGTCTCGTAGCCCTTACCAGTCCCAGTCTCGTAGCCCTTACCAGTCCCAGTCTCGTAGCCCTTACAGTCCCAGTCTCGTAGCCCTTACAGTCCCAGTCTCGTAGCCCTTACCAGTCCCAGTCTCGTAGCCCTTACCAGTCCCAGTCCTCGCTCAGTCCTTACCACGTCCCAGTCTCGTAGCCCTTACAGCGTCCCAGTCTCGTAGCCCTTACCAGTCCCAGTCTTCGTAGCCCTTACCAGTCCCAGTCTCGTAGGCCCTTACCAGTAACAGTCTCTCAAAAGCCCTCTCCTCCCTGACACTGCTACTGCTGGTACCATCAGCTCCAGCAGTCCCAGTCTCGTACCCTTACAGTCCCAGTCTCGTAGCTCTTACAGTCCCAGTCTCGTAGCCCTTACAGTCCCAGTCTCGTAGCCCTTACAGTCCCAGTCTCGTAGCCCTTACAGTCCCAGTCTCGTAGCCCTTACCAGTCCCAGTCTCGTAGCCCTTACCAGTAACAGTCTCAAAGCCCTCTCCTCCTGACACTGCTCCTGCTGGTCCTCAGCTCCAGCAGCCTAGTGACCAGGAGGTGGAGGACTTCCTGAACCAGGAGCGCTTCACCACCCAGATCGCCCCGCGCCGGGACTCCACCAACAGCCTGTTCCTCAAGGCCATGGACGGCCGTCCGCGCCGCCGCAAGAGCCTGTACTCCCGGGCGCGGCTGGGCTCCGGCAGCGCGGCCAACCCCCAGGGGGCCACGCCCGGCATGGCCAACGGCGGGAGCCCGGAGCCCGGGAAGTGCCCCCCAGTCACCCCTCAGCGCAGACCCTCTGCCACCGAGCTGCTGCTCAGCCCCATCCTACAGTTCGTGTCCCAGGGACAGAAGGCCTTCGACTACCTGAGCCCCACCGGCCCAGCAGACCACGGCGGGGCCGGGCCCCTGGTCCCTGAGGCCGAGGGGGCCCGGGTGGCGGAGGAGAAGGAGGTGGAGGAGGAGGCTGAGGAGGAGAGCCCTCCCGTTACCGCCCAGCGGAGGCCGTCCGCCATCGAGGTACTGCTCAGTCCCATCCTCCAGTACCTGAGCCCCGCCCTGCCCGTGGAGCAGGACAGGGAGGAGGAGGAGGAGGAGGAGGAGGCCAGGGTGGCCGAGAAGGAGGAGGTGGAGGAGGAGATGAAAGAGAAGGTGGAGGAGCTGGAGGAGGAGGTGGCCGAGGAGGAGGTGGAGGAGGATCTGAAAGAGGAGGCTGAGGAGGAGTGCCCTCCTGTTACCGCCCAGCGGAGGCCGTCCGCCATCGAGGTGCTGCTCAGCCCCATCCTACAGTACCTGAGCCCCGCCCTGCCCGTGGAACAGGACAGGAAGGAGGAGGAGGAGGAGGAGGATGAGGAGGACGAAGACTGAGGAGGCCGGAGACTGAGAGGCCCACTGCGGTTGGGCCCCCCACCTCCACAGCAGGATGTGCAAGTGCTGGGAGGGGAGGAAGAGGAAGAGGAGGTGCCTTCGTCAACAGGCATATGGGTCGATTAGTTTAGCGCCCCGACCAATCGTTGGTGCTCAGTGTTGTGTTGTCCGTGGTGATGGGGTAGGAACACAACACTGTGATCTTCGACACGTATCCAGAGCTCCACCTTTGAACCACCTTATACTCCTGAATATAACCATTTACTATTGGGATGTTGGCAGTAAATATAGATCTTATACTTCCATTTCATCAGGTCATGTGATGTGTTAGCACGGGGATAAGAATGGAGGCTTATTGACGGCAGTAGCTCACTGATGTCAACTGTGGCTTGTTTCAGAGTGCATGTGTTTAAAAATAAAATTGCAATAGTAACCGTTTCCATGTTTCACTGCCTTTAATTGAATAATGAACCGCAGAATAAATGTTCTACTCACAGAAAGCACTTTAAAAGCCTGGTTAATGTCAATCTGACAAATTCTAGTCTTCACTTCTACCCAAGATGTACTTTTGTGACGTGTGCACACAATCTGTACACTTTGATTATGGAGATGAGGAGGTTGGGGTGATTTTGCCTTCCGTCATTAAAACTCCATCAAATGCCCAACATTACAAGACGACATTCACAATCTAACGGCGCTGAACTCTGACTCTTTCTGGAATGTCCGGAAGTCACAGAGAAAGAAAAGGCTTGAAGAGACAACGATTCAAGGTGAGGATGAATGGACCAACCAGCTCACAGCAGCAGAGACCAATAGAGCTGCAGTAGAGACCATTAGAGTATCAGTAATGTTTGTTTGTTTATGTAAATACATACATACTGCAAGAGTATATACATACACGCAGTCATACATGGATATGAAGTATATACATCTACAAATGAAACATTGGTTCCTAGTCCGTTCGACCATGCTCTGATGTCTTTATACACATCAACATCTGACATCGTATAAGACATCAGAACTCATTCTGTGAATTCCTCGTCTGACCCAGTTCTTCTTCGTTAGCGGCCATCAGCCGTACAGTAGTGTTTCCCAAAGCGCCTCATCCATAATTCATCCCCATCTTACGGAGGTGGCTGTAATCAGAACCCAAGAGATGACCTTACATCATCAAGATAATCGTCGTCACGGTTACAGCAGCTGTGGGTTAACAGTACGGTACAGGACGAGGTTTTAAGGACCAGCAATACTTTACCTCCTTTCCACCAGAGGTCCAACTTACTTCATACAAGTCCCAGGTACTACGCTTAGGTACAGAATTTAGCTGTAATTCATCAAAGTAGTTAGCCTTCCCGAAATGAATGACACCATATTCCATAGAAGCCTAAACCTTTTAAAACACCACATATTGTTTTTTTTTGTGTGATACTGCTAGACATCAAGTGACCATTACAGCATCAAAGTAGTTTTAGTTTTGATACGTGAGATCCATTATAAAAAGTATTTTATCAATGATTCATTAGCATGTTTCCCATCCACGTCTATTCAACATTGTTCCAGACGTGAAGAGGATCTCATCCTGGAGATTATGGATGAGATGGTGCTCAACACGTCATCTCAAACTTCGAGGAAGTTCTGCGGTCTTTCGAAGAAGAGTTTTGAGAAGTGGCTCAGCCCTCCACCCGGAGGGGCACGCTCATTAAAACGCATTTCCTAGAACACATGAGCATTCACAAGACCTCCCGTTTTAATTTTGAAACATTGCAAATATGAAGAGATTCTGCATTGAACAAGAGATGATGATACGCCACTGTTAGCGTATTGGTGCTTGGCTGTAGAAGTGAGACCAGTGTTTCCCAACCTGTTGGTCTGAGCCCTTCATCCCACCAACACTTCCTCTGAACTAGTCTGATATTAGTGACCAAAGCCTCGTGGCCTTAGAGCTAGGGTTATACTATTATCACTGAGCGCAACATTATGTATATGGAAGTAGACTAGAATCTAATATCATACTATTACCATATAGTCTCATCATTACTATTGAAGTAGACTAGAATCTAATATCATACTATTAATACTGAAATAGACTAATATTGAGTGACCAGAGACAGGATAAACATAGGGACAGGGAGGGAAGCACCGAAGAGGGTGAGACAGGTCTGTTGGTAGTAGAGATCCCAGCTCCAGAGGCGTCTCTCACAGACGGCCCGCAGCATAGCAGCCAGATATAGGCTCCCCCCTGCCCCTGCCCCACTATCTGAAGGCATCCGCTGTATTGTGTTTTAGAGGACTGTGGTGGAACCCAAATTGAAAAAATTAGATTAGAACAAAAAATGAAATGTCCACATAGGTTTGGTAGAGTGTAAAGTCGTACGGACCACATTAAGGAGTATGTCAAACCTGAAACACGTCTACAGCACCAATGGACGCTCTACGCTTCCTCGAACTAGGAAATATCTGCAGTACTGTAAGCCACTCAAACACTGCAAGAAGACCAAACCCGAGAAGAACAGTCACATTCAGGATCTATCAGCGCTGAACTCACTCTTTCTGGAATCTCTCGAAGTCACGGAGGAAGATAAAGCCTGAAGAGTCAACGATTCAAGATGAGGATGAATGGACCACCAAGTTCACAGCAGCAGAGACAAACAGAGCTGCAGTAGAGACCATAAGAGTATCAGTAATGTTTGTATGTGTATGTAAATACACACATACTGCAAGAGTACACGCATGCATGCATAAATACATACAAACATGGATAAAGACTGACAGACATACGTGCATGCAGACATAGAGACATACATGTCTACCAACAGGCCTGGTAATGTATTGCTTATTTGACTGCACACACGCTATGGTGGGTCCAGGGGTCAAAGGAACATCCACTTGGGTCACGGCATGAAAGTATTGAGAACCCCATACTTGCTCTTGTGAAGATGAACAGGAACTAAGGTCAGAACTTAAACTCCTGAAAGTACAAAATGCGGTAAAGACAGCACTTCAAATGATGTCACAAAGCTCAGAGAAACTCCAATATAAGCAGAAGCTTGAAATGAAAGACTCCTAACACCAAATATGAACGAGTACGTCTTTGCGGTCCTGAGTAGAAGGAAGACATTTTTTGCAAGTGGATTTTAATATACGCTGCTCAAAAAAATAAAGGGAACACTTAAACACACAATGTAACTCCAAGTCAATCACACTTTTGTGAAATCAAACTGTCCACTTAGGAAGCAACACTGATTAATAATCAATTTCACATGCTGTTGTGCAACTGGAATAGACAACAAGTGGAAATGATAGGCAATAAGCAAGACACCCCCAATAAAGGAGTGGTTCTGCAGGTGGTGACCACAGACCGCTTCTCAGTTCCTATACTTTCTGGCTGATGTTTTGGTCACTTTTGAATGCTGGCGGTGCTTTCACTCTAGTGGTAGCATGAGACGGAGTCTACAACCCACACAAGTGGCTCAGATATGGGGCTTTCACACCAAAAAGAACCGAGAGCCAGTTCCGGGCTGGTGCTAGGGCCAGTTCCAAACTGGTTCCAGCCTTATCCCAGTTACGAACCGGTTGGTTTCACACCGGCGAGAGCCAGCCATGGAGCCGGCGAGAGCAACGTCATGACGTCACTTCAAACGTCTGCATACGTCTCCGCTTTTACCGGCAACCCTTCGCAGTTTCAAACACAACAATGGTGGAAATACACGCGGCAGCTGTTTCAAGTTTTTCTCCTCGCTTTGGGCGCCTACTTAGGCAACCAAACACAACAGATCCAGCGAATCTGTGATAATGATCGTGTGCACGAGAGCAATGACCGGTCTTCGTTTGTCTTCCTGTTTATGACGGTAAGGATAACCCCGCCCCCTGCCCCTGGCGTAAAGCGGTTCCCGTTCTAGCCCAGCTCACAACTGGGGCTTGAGTTGAACCGGTTTTTAGGGGCCGGAGCCGGTTCTTTGGCGGTGTGAAACCAAAACCCTGGCTCTAGCCCGAACCGGCCCGGAACGGGCTCTGATTTTGCGGCGGTGTGAAAGGGCCAATAGTGCAGCTCATCCAGGATGGCACATCAATATCGAGCTGTGGCAAGAAGGTTTGCTGTGTCTGTCAGCGTAGTGTCCAGAACATGGAGGCACTACCAGGAGACAGGCCAGTACATCAGGAGACGTGGAGGAGGCCGTAGGAGGGCAACAACCCAGCAGCAGGACCGCTACCTCCACCTTAGTGCAAGGAGGAACAGGAGGAGCACTTCCAGAGCCCTGCAAAATGACCTCCAGCAGGCCACAAATGTGCATGTGTCTGCTCAAACGGTCATAAACAGACTCCATGAGGGTGGTATGAGGGCCCGACGTCCACAGGTGGGGGTTGTGCTTACAGCCCAACACCGTGCAGGATATTTGGCATTTGCCAGAACACCAAGATTGGCAAATTCGCCACTGGCGCCCTGTGCTCTTCACAGATGAAAGCAGGTTCACACTGAGCACATGTGACAGACGTGACAGAGTCTGGAGAAGCCGTAGAGAACGTTCTGCTGCCTGCAACATCCTCCAGCATGACCGGTTTGGCGGTGGGTCAGTAATGGTGTGGGGTGGCATTTCTTTTGGGGGCCGCACAGCCCTCCATGTGCTCGCCAGAGGTAGCCTGACTGCCATTAGGTACCGAGATGAGATCCTCAGACCCCTTGTGAGACCATATGCTGGTGCGGTTGGCCCTGGGTTCCTCCTAATGCAAGACAATGCTAGACCTCATGTGGCTGGAGTGTGTCTGCAGTTCCTGCAGGACGAAGGCATTGGTGCTATGGACTGGCCCGCCCGTTCCGCAGACCTGAATCCAATTGAGCACATCTGGGACATCATGTCTCGCTCCATCCACCAACGCCACGTCGTCACACCACAGACTGTGCAGGAGTTGGCGGATGCTTCAGTCCAGGTCTGGGAGGAGATCCCTCAGGGTCCATCCTCCACCTCATCAGGAGCACGCCCAGGCGTTGTAGGGAGGTCATACGGGCACGTGGAGGCCACACACTACTGAGCCTCATTTTGACTTGTTTTACGGACATTACAAAGTTGGATCAGCCTGTAGTGTTTTTCCACTTTAATTTTGACTGACTCCAAATCCAGACCTCCATGGGTTAATGAATTTGATTGATATTTTTTCTGTGATTTTGTTGTCAGCATATTCAACTATGTAAAGAAAAGTATTTAATAAAAATATTTCAGTGTTATTTTAGTGTTCCCTTTATTTTTTTGAGCAGTGAATATTTATACATGAATTCAGTCGAGTCAGTCCTGTCATCTCAAATAAAAAGGGTGCAAACTTACGCATAACCTAAACATCACTAATGCTACCAAACTCTGAAGGTTACCCTACAACTCTACTGCCCCCTGCTGGCCGTGGATAGCAACTGCCTTTTAGTCCACGGGTCTAAGGTCGAATCCCATTTCTTTGCTCAAAGGAAAATCTCAGCCCTAGCCCTCGCTGTTGCGCGTTCACGCGCCGTGGAGCCATGTCCCAATACCAGTTTAAAGGTAGCTTAAGGGGTAAGGGGGAGGGCTAACATCCCCTCAAAATTGAGATTTTCGATGGGCACCCTCAAAGCGCTTCAGTTGTGACTTGCTCCCACAATACCTTGCGAGAAAACGGAAAAACAAGAAATATCCTAGACAAGATGGAGGGCGAAAAGATGCGACAGGATTTGAAAAACACAAATTTAAGTGTTTTCTCTGTAATAAACTATTAATTATTTTATTAATTATACTCTGCAGCCCGGCCGCGGACTCTCGGAAGATCTGGATATCATACGACATGAGCCCGGGCAGCTCCCCGACCCTGGGCCGCCCGACCCCGGTCCTCGGCCGGGCTGCAGAGCCCGTGATAGGGCCCTGCAGCCCGGCCGTGGACCGGGCGGCCCGCGGTCGGGGAGCTGCCGGGCTCATGTCGTATGATATCCAGATCTTCCATGTTCTAGTGACTCCAGGTGAAAAATATACTAATATATTATATTATAATTAGTAATATTATATAAGTAATGTTATTATTTATCGAAATGTAGTTTCAATGCATGATAGACATTCGTTATAACCAGATTACATAACCACCGGCGGGTTGAATTGTCATATGCACAAATCGCTAGTTAGCGAATTACCTCGCGATCTCCGCAACACAGTTCCATGTCAACACTTGCCCTACTTTTCATGTCCCATTTCGCCCATTTGATTGCATGTGGGGTAATGTGTTAGGGCTGTAGAACGGACTCTCGGAAGATCTGGATATCATACGACATGAGCCCGGCAGCTCCCCGATCCTGGGCCGCCCGACCCGGTCCACGGCCGGGCTTGCGGCCGTGGACCGGGCGGCCCGCGGTCGGGGAGCTGCCGGGCTTCATGTCGTATGATATCCAGATCTTCCATGTTCTAGTGACTCTAGGTGAAAAATATATACTAATATAATATATTATATAATATAATATAATAATAATATAACTAATATAATATATTATATATTAGTAATATTATATATATTATATATTATATATATTATATAAGTAATGTTATATTTATCGAAATGTAGTTTCAATGCATTATAGACATTCGTTATAACCAGATACATAACCGCCGCGGGTTGAATTGTCATGCACAAATCGCTAGTTAGCGAATTAGCTCGCGATCTCTGCAACATGGATAGTTCCATGTCAACACTTGCCCTATTTTAATGTCCCATTTCGCCCATTTGATTGCATGTGGGGTAATGTGTTAGGGCTGTAGAACGGACTCTCGGAAGATCTGGATATCATACGACATGAGCCCGGCAGCTCCCCGACCCTGGGTCGCCCGACCCCGGTCCACGGGACCAGGCGGCCCGCGGTCGGGGAGCTGCCGGGCTCATGTCGTATGATATCCAGATCTTCCCAGGTTTGATGACGTCACAGGGTAGGGTTGTCCCATTTGGTAGGGGATCGGTTAGGGGTAGCAATGAGCATGAGCAATGAGGGTAAGGGGTAGGGTTAGGGTTGAGATGTAGGGTTGAGACAGTGAGCAAAGAAATGGGATTGGGCCTAAGTGTGGTACCCCGACGGTACCTTAGTTGTACATGGTCTCCGATGGTACCCTGAAAGAGTCTTCCTTGCTCCTTAATGTAGGCCACTGTGAATTAGTACAATACAAATAAAATGGATGTCATCTGCAATGTATCCTGGTCATAGATGTGCTTTAGTCTGCAGGAAGAGGGCAGACTGTATTTTATATCAAAAGTTAAATAATGAGAAACATCAGATATGGTCTGAAAATATATATTTATTTGTGTGAAAACAGTCGATAACCGAACAGTATCCTGAGCGCTGAGCCGTTAAGACGGCAGAGGAGAGGCCTGATTACTTTCAGGACGGCACCGTTATGGTCCGATCGCTTTCACAGAACACTTTGCAGGAGCACGCATGAGGCGATCTTGAAAAGCCGGACGAACAAAACCAGGATCCACTGTTGACCCACTTTGAGACTTTGCCCACACCCAAATCTCTAGGCTCAAGTCTAGGCTCTCGGCCTATCGTAAACAATAGAATGCCGGCACAAATACAATCAGCTAAAGTGCCAGGAGGAATGTAAACAGGTCCTTCACAGAGCAGACCAGCGTTCAAGGAGAATGCATTGTTCTGAGTTCAGAGTCACAGGGACAAGGGAACGAAAAGACCGGCCCAATCGAGGTAGGACCGGCTAGTCCTCTAGAGGCCCCTAGGGGCCCCTGGTCCTCTAGAGGCCCCTAGGGCCAGCAGGCCCCCCTGGTCCTCAGACCCTCCAGGGGCCCCAGACCCTCTAGAGGCCCCTAGAGGACCAGGGGCCCCTGATCCTCAGACCCTCTAGGGGCCCCTGGTCGTCAAGACTCTCCAGGGGCCCCATGCCCACTACGGTCCCCTGGCCCCCAGACTCTCTAGGGGCCCCTGGCCCCTCTACTTGTTCCTCCTCCTCCTCTTGCTGGGCTTTGAGCCGTCGACCCTCGGGTCCCTCCCCGTGACCCTTGACCTCTTCTTTGGGGGGTCCTTGCGATGCGCCGCCTTCTTCTCCCGGCTGGCGCCCCGACTGGGCCCCGGGTCTCTGGGGGGGCTGGCTGGCTGCTGGGGGGCCCTCAGGGAGGTGTCGGGGTCGACGCCCAGCATGGCAGTCAGCTGGAGCCTCTCCCACAGGCTGGGCGCTCCGTCCTGGAGGGGGAGACATGCGGGTGAGGGGGGGGCACAGCCGGTCGGCCGCCCACCCTCACCCCCATGGGGGAGGGGGGGAGAGAGGGGAGGGGGTTGGGGGGGGGTTACCTCTGAGGGGGAGTGGAGGTCCACACCCAGCTGGAGGTCAGTGATGAGCTCCAAGGAGGTTCTGTAGGGAGGGTTCTTCAGGTGACAGAGCCGGTTCTGGATCAGACCCAGAGCCTAAAGAGCAGAACACATTTACACTCCGAGGTCATACACTACCGTCGCTCGACAGCAAATGGATCTCATCTAATTTGGATAATCGATCACTTTATCAAGTTCAAATAATCAATATTTTAGTGTTGCAGTTAAAGGATCATTATAAAACCAACAGTTCAAGTTTTCTTGGCTGCTGGTCGGATAAAGACTGTTGGAATACCTCTGTGGGGTCTCCAGGCTGGCACCGCAGGGACAGCAGCACGCGCTCACACTTCTGTTGGGAGAGGAGCAAAGTCAGCCTCACGGCTACACAACGTCAGCCTCACGGCTACACAACGCCAGCCTCACGGCTACACAACGCCAGCCTCACGGCTACACAACGCCAGCCTCACGGCTACACAACGCCAGCCTCACGGCTACACAACGCCAGCCTCACGGCTACACAACGCCAGCCTCACGGCTACACAACGCCAGCCTCACGTCTACATCAGAGGACCAGACTGTGTGGTTCTAGGAGCAGAGTGTGTGGTTCTAGGAGCAGAGTGTGTGGTTCTAGGAGCAGAGTGTGTGGTTCTAGGAGCAGAGTGTGTGGTTCTAGGAGCAGAGTGTGTGGTTCTAGGAGCAGAGTGTGTGGTTCTAGGTTCTGGTGTGTCTCTAGGAGCAGGAGTATGTGGTTCTAGGAGCCAGTGTGTGGTTCTAGGAGCAGAGTGTGTGGTTCTAGGATCTGGTGTGTGGTTCTAGGAGCAGAGTGTGTGGTTCTAGGTTCTGGTGTGTGGTTCTAGGAGCAGAGTATGTGGTTCTAGGAGCAGTGTGTGGTTCTAGGAGCAGAGTGTGTGGTTCTAGGTTCTGGTGTGTGGTTCTAGGAGCAGAGTGTGTGGTTCTAGGTTCTGGTGTGTGGTTCTAGGAGCAGAGTGTGTGGTTCTAGGTTCTGGTGTGTGGTTCTAGGAGCAGAGTGTGTGGTTCTAGGTTCTGGTGTGTGGTTCTAGGAGCAGAGTGGTTCTAGGTTCTGGCGTGTGGTTCTAGGAGCAGTGTGGTTCTAGGTTCTGGCGTGTGGTTCTAGGAGCAGAGTGGTTCTAGGTTCTGGTGTGTGGTTCTAGGAGCAGAGTGTGTGGTTCTAGGTTCTGGTGTGTGGTTCTAGGAGCAGAGTGTGTGGTTCTAGGTTCTGGTGTGTGGTTCTAGGAGCAGAGTGTGTGGTTCTAGGTTCTGGTGTGGTTCTAGAGCAGTGTGGTTCTAGGTTCTGGTGTGTGGTTCTAGGAGCAGAGTTTTTGGTTCTAGGTTCTGGTGAGTGGTTCTAGGAGCAGAGTGTGTGGTTCTAGGTTCTGGTGTGTTGGTTCTAGGAGCAGAGTGGTGTGTTATAGTGTTCTGGTGTGTGGTTCTAGGAGCAGAGTGTGTGGTTCTAGGTTCTGGTGTGTGGTTCTAGGAGCAGAGTGTGTGGTTCTAGGTTCTGGTGTGTGGTTCTAGGAGCAGAGTGTTGTGGTTCTAGGTTCTGGTGTGTGGTTCTAGGAGCAGAGTGTGTGGTTCTAGGTTCTGGTGTGTGGTTCTAGGAGCAGAGTGGTTCTAGGTTCTGGTGTGTGGTTCTAGGAGCAGAGTGGTTCTAGGTTCTGGCGTGTGGTTCTAGGAGCAGTGTGGTTCTAGGTTCTGGTGTGGGGCGGTGCCTCGTACCCGCTGCTCCAGCAGGCTCAGGCAGGGCGTGTAGCTCCTCTCTGAGGCGTAGGGGTCTCTGGGGTCCGAACAGATCCTGGCACAGCGAGCAAACCCACTCCCGCCTACAATCAGAACCAGCGGAGGAACCAGTGAGAAGGCGGCGGGAACACGGACTGCCCCTTATGGAATCCAACAAACCAATTCAGAAAACACTAAAACATGGGACCACCACCGGGCCCTAAGGTCAGGGGCCCCGACCACCACGGGGGACATGCCAGTGTATTCGGGTTCTCCCTCAGATAGCGCCGCCCACTCAGGGTGGGCCCCTCTGATGGGGCCCGGAGACACAAGACCTCCAGACAGAGAGCTCTTACCCAGAGAGGGCCCCGGGCCCCGGGCAGGGGCCCGGGGGGGACGTGGCAGGCGCTGTGGAAGCTGCGCTCACACCGGCTACAGGCGACGTTGCAGGACGGGGCGTGGCAGCACGCGCAGACCGCCAGGGATCCAGGGGCCTGGAGGCCCTCAGGGGACCCGGGCGACGACAGAGGCTGGAGGTAGGAGTCTTGCTCCTCGTCACGGGGCTGCAACACAGAAGGGCCTGGGTTCAACTCCTCGGTACCTTGGGTCATACCATACTGGGCCACAGCGGGGGACAAGTGGGTCGTACCATACTGGGCCACAGAGGGGGGCTAGTGGGTCGTACCATACTGGACCACAGAGGGGGGCTAGTGGGTCGTACCATACTGGACCACAGAGGGGGGCCAGTGGGTCATACCATACTGGGCCACAGAGGGGGGCTAGTGGGTCATACCATACTGGGCCACAGAAGGGGGCTACTGGGTCGTACCATACTGGGCCACAGAGGGGGGCTAGTGGGTCATACCATACTGGGCCACAGAAGGGGGCTACTGGGTCGTACCATACTGGGCCATAGCGGGGGGCTAGTGGGTCGTGGGACCTCCAAACCCCCGCCAGGGACGGATCAGAACATTCCCTACCAGGTCATCGTCCATCAACTCCTCCAGGAACATCTCCTGCTCCGTGTCTCCGGCGTGGAGACGGTAGCGGGGAGTCGGGCGGCCGGGAGCGCCCACCGACAGGGGCAGCCGGAACAGAGACACCACCGGCCTACGGCTGCAGGGGCCCTGCGCCACCGGCGCCGCCCGCCCGTCGCCCTCCCCCGGCGGCTGTGTGGCCACCAGCTCCTCTCCTGGGGTCTCAGGACCGGCCGGATCCTCGGCTGAAGCCCCCGTTGTCTGTGCCCAGCCTGCTCCGTGAGGTTTGGCAGGGGGCTCCGGGACCATGTCCCCGCCCAGCAGGGAGGCGGGGGTCGTTTCCTGCACGCCGGGATACGTTAGCCGATTGCTGCCCTGGGTGTCCGAGGGCTCCCCTCCGTCCTCCGGGGGCTCGGGGTCAGACACGGTGGAGCTCAGCTCGTTCTCCTGGATGTTGGGGTACCGCAGACGCTCCTCTGGGCCCTGGCTGGAGGAGACGTCGCAGGCCGAGTCTGCCAGGGCCTTCACCGTCCTGGTGGTCGGGGGCGGAGCCTCTGGGGAGGGCGGGGCGCCTCTGGGGTCCGGGCCGGGCCGTTTACACTCGGGATCAGAGGTTAAGGGCTCTCCGGGGTTGCTGCTACTGCTTGAGAAACTATCCAGGATGATCTGGTACAGAAGGGGATTCTGGTCCTTGACCTGGTTAGCCCTCCAGGAGTTGCCAGAGGGGGGTGGGGTCGGCAGCTCTGATGGAGGGGGGGTTGGCGGCCTGGGCTTCTCAG
Source organism: Melanogrammus aeglefinus (assembly GCA_900291075.1). Lineage (NCBI taxonomy): Eukaryota > Metazoa > Chordata > Actinopteri > Gadiformes > Gadidae > Melanogrammus > Melanogrammus aeglefinus. Next base: position 40,785 of record OLKM01002077.1, on the reverse strand, counting down.
TGACCGGTTGGATCGGGTCCTGAGTCCGGTTCCCGGCAGGTAGCTCTACATCATGGCCGCCGTCCCTGGAGGGGAAACCGCCCCAGGGAAAGGCCTTTGGCACAGCGGGATCCAACGACGATGGCGCTATAGTCTGAGTGATTTCGTGACAGAGAGAGTGGTAGGAAGAATCATTTGGCTGCCCCGGTTTTCTTTTTAATGGGGGGTCAGAGTGTTGGTCCAACACCACCGTGGGAGTCGTGGACGTAATGGGCGCCCCCAACATGATAACCTTCTGGCCCGGCCCGCCCACCGTGCCGCCCGTCTTGTCCTTAATGAAGCCGCTTAATGCAGAAGATAGTATGGGGTAGAAGGTGGTCCCGACGGGGAGCACACAGTAGGGGGGCTGGTTGGATAGGTTGGCCACAGCCGCCGGTACTCCGCCCGGTGGAAGTTCTGCAGAAGGCGTCGGAGGTAGAGGCTGTGCCACCAAGGACCCATCAGAGTTAACTAGTGAGTGACCGGACTGGGCCTGGCTGTGACACGGAGGTTGGTCTGTAGGGATCCACAACGAGGTGGTGGGGGCCTGACCCATCTGCGATTGGCTTTGGTGGCCTGACCCAAAATAATAACTGCTGGAGCTCTGAAGGCTCGATCCAACAATGCCGGTCTGCTGGTGGCCGGTCTGCTGGTGGAGGGTCTGCTGCTGGAGGGTCTGCTGCTGGAGGGTCTGCTGCTGGAGGGTCTGCTGCTGGAGGGTCTGCTGCTGGGGGACGGTCTGCTGCTGGGGGACGGTCTGCTGCTGGGGGACGGTCTGCTGCTGGAGGAGAGTCTGCTGCTGGTGGACGGTCTGCTGGTGGACGGTCTGCTGGGGGACGGTCTTCTGCTGGGGGACGGTCTTCTGCTGGGGGACGGTCTTCTGCTGGGGGACGGTCTTCTGCTGGGGGACGGTCTTCTGCTGGGGGACGGTCTTCTGCTGGGGGACGGTCTGCTGGGGGACGGTCTGCTGCTGGGGGACGGTATTCTGCTGGGGGACGGTCTGCTGCTGGGGGACGGTCTGCTGGGGGACGGTCTGCTGTGGGGGACGGTCTGCTGGGGGAGGGTCTGCTGGGGGACGGTCTTCTGCTGGGGGACGGTCTGCTGGTGGCCGGTCTGCTGCTGGTGGCCGGTCTGCTGGGGGACGGTCTGCTGGGGGAGGGTCTGCTGGTGGACGGTCTGCTGCTGGTGGCCGGTCTGCCTGGGGGACGGTCTGCTGGGGGACGGTCTGCTTGGGGGACGGTCTGCTGGTGGCGCGTCTGCTGCTGGTGGCCGGTCTGCTGGTGGCCGGTCTGCTGCTGGGGGACGGTCTGCTGGGGGACGGTCTGCTGGGGGACGGTCTGCTGGTGGACGGTCTGCTGGTGGAGGGACGGTCTGCTGCTGGGGGACGGTCTGCTGGGGGACGGTCTGCTGGGGGACGGTCTGCTGGGGGACGGTCTGCTGGTGGGGGGACGGTCTGCTGCTGGGGGACGGTCTGCTGGGGGGACGGTCTGCTGCTGGGGGACGGTCTGCTGGGGGACGGTCTGCTGGTGGCCGGTCTGCTGGTGGCCGGTCTGCTGGTGGCCGGTCTGCTGGGGGATGGTCTGCTGATGGGCGGTCTGCTGATGGGCGGTCTGCCGATGGGCGGTCTGCGTTTGGGCGGTCTGCCGATGGGTGGTCTGCGTGTGAGCGGTTCTGCTGGTGGAGGGTCTGCTGCTGGGGACGGTCTGCTGGGGGACGGTCTGCTGGGGGACGGTCTGCTGGGGGACGGTCTGCTGGGGGACGGTCTGCTGGGAGACGGTCTGCTGGTGGCCGGTCTGCTGGGGGATGGTCTGCGGTTGGGCGGTCTGTGGTTGGGCGGTCTGCCGATGGGCGGTCTGCGTTTGGGCGGTCTGCCGATGGGTGGTCTGCGTTTGGGCGGTCTGCGTTCGGACGGTCTGCGGTTGGGCGGTCTGCGGTTGGGTGGTCTGCGGTTGGGCGGTCTGCTGATGGGCGGTCTGCTGATGGGCGGTCTGCAGTTGGGCGGTCTGCTGATGGGCGGTCTGCTGATGGGCGGTCTGCGGTTGAGCAGTCTGCTGATGGGCGGTCTGCTGATGGGTGGTCTGCTGTTGGGCGGTCTGCTGATGGGCGGTCTGCTGGTTGGGCGGTCTGCGGTTGGGTGGTCTGCAGTTGGGCGGTCTGCTGATGGGCGGTCTGCAGTTGAGCAGTCTGCTGATGGGCGGTCTGCGGTTGGCCGGTCTGCTGATGTACTGGTTTCCAACCAGGCTCACATGAGGACAGTGAGGGGTGGGCAGCATATCTTACATTTGATTGGTCTGGGCAAAAGAAAGGCAGATAAGACCTGGCTGACCCCAGAACAGAGGGGTGGCTGACTGAACGTTGGGGCGGCGCCGGGCGCGGGGGCCGTCTGGTTCGGGGGAGGGCCGTGGCGGGCCGAGGAGGGGGATAGAGGGGGGTTGAATGCGTCGGAGCAGCAAGGGTCGCAGCGGTCGCAGCCACACTGTCCAGGGGCTGGGAAAGCCAGTCTTGAGGGTTGGTTTCATTGCAGGCGAAAGGAACCTGAGACACCCGAAGCTCGCCTGCAAAAGAACAAGACGCACATCAACCGGTGAGACCGTGCCCCTCCAGCAGATACCAGGGTCTGCAGCCAGCCCTTGACAGCATGTGTAGCCTACTCCTAGGCCGTTCTAGTCCCACGATGCCCTAACCTAAGCCAGGTGGTAACGCAGGGCTCCAGACTGCGACCAAATGGTCGCATTTTGCGACAAAAATCTGTGACAGTGCGAGTAAGTCTTTAATCTACTCGCGCATGCGCGACAAGTAAATTTGCCGATTTTTTTTTTTTTTTTGCTGACAAACTTAAGGTACGGCCACACCCAACGCGTTGCTCGCGTTGGGGGCGTTGGAAAAAGGCATTTTTGAATAGGGAACCATTGGTATAGGCGCGTTACACGCGTTGAAGCGTTGCGTTGGGGCAGTAGACGCGGCAGTCGCACGTAATTACGCACGTAAACGCACCAACGCGTCCAACGCACCAACGCGCAAAGTTCAAAAAATTGAACTTTCAACGCTCCAACGCGTGACGCTTAGCCGCGATAGCCAATGAGCGTGGAGCTTGACCCGACGTCACTGGCAGAGAGAGCTTGCACAGAAGCATACGGCCGGCCGACATCTTTCTTTATTCTGGGTGGAAATAGTAACATAGTTACGCCATTAAATGCGTTTATGTAAACATTTCTAGCGAGAAATGTGCATTTTACTTTCATAATGTTCGCTCTGGTGAATGTGAAGGGATGTTTGGTTTGATAGTTATGACGAAGGAGGAGGGAACGCTCCATTCACTTGCATGGACAGCGTCTCTGGTTGCTAAGCAACCTCAACGTCTTGGCGGACTATATCCCTGCTGATCAACACTACGAATGCTGGAAACACAACAGACACACCATGTGTTATTATATACCATGTATACCATGTTATTTAACCCGATTATTGTTATTTATATCCGAGATTATTTAATCTAACCCGATCCAAGCTCTACAGTGCAGCGATGGTAGTGACCTTCATGTTTGCGGAGCTTTGGAAAGAGAATGAGTGGGAGAAAGTGGGCGGGCTCATCTAGCTGCGTTGGCGCGGTGGAAGCGTTGAACCATTTTTGTGCACACAATGATCACGCGTCAGGTTAGGGGCGTTACTCAACGCGTTTGGTGTGGCCGTAGCTTTACAGTCCACTAGTTGGCGGTAATGCAAAAATGAGCTGGTTTGCTAACCGACATTAACTCCAAAAGGAGACGGCTGGCCAATGGTGTGAGAGCGGGGGGGGCGAATGACCACTGTGATAGGCTAATGTGAAAAGAGGCGGGTCTTTGGAGTTATCACGCGAATCCACAGATTTCACATACCGGCATCAAAACAATGGAAAATGGCGGCGAAGCGGACTATCAGCTCGTACTTTCTACCAAGTAACGTTAAACATAATGTTCCGGAGGACAGAAACGTCACAGACGTCGAGAATGAGTCCGACTCATTGAGGAGACGGTCGTGGCGAAAAAAGCCAGGAAATTCAGCTTTCGCGACGAGTGGCTCCGCGAGTTCACCTGGCTGAGGTATTTCAGGGAGACGAATTCAATGAACTGCAAATTCTGCTGTCGATACCCACAACATGCGGGGAACACAAAATTTGCAGACAAGACTGGAACTACACAATTAAAACATGACACATTGACCAAACACAGAGCCAGTCTGAAACATCTTTTCTAGGAAGTGTTTAGGCACAAGTTATGTGTCTAAAACTTCTTCTGTTATTGTCAGCACAGGATAAATATTCACTTTGTATTTTTAAGCTGTTTAACTGGTTAATGTTAAAACTGTTGCACAATAAAATATGAATTTATAAGATTGTAGTTTCTGCATTTATTGTCAAAGTATTTATCAGTAATACAGTGAACATTATAGGAAAACTTTACAAGTTGATTTCGGTGTGCGCTCCTAAATTTTCTGCTTGCGTCCCTAAAATTTTAAGTTAGGGGCCACTGTGCTCCTAGTGAAAAATGTTAGTCTGGAGCCCTGTAACGTTCTCCATGTTGACCCACGTGTAGGGCTGGACCATTAATCTAATTTTGATTGTGATTTCAATTTTAGCGTCCAACGATCCCAAAAATAATAAAATTGAATTTTCATTATTATTATTATATATATTTTTTTATTTTATTAAATGTTTCATAGAAAGTTAACAGCTGGACACATATCTGTACATTCTTTTAGATTTGAACATTTTCTTTTGCACCACGTGTGTATTTTTTTTTTAAAGGCAAAATTTCAAATAGTTCTCAGTTAAAGTGTTTCTTTGGGGGAGACCTGCTGAATAAATACATCATGTTTTCAAACTCAAAAATATATTTTTCCATAAACTCGCAGCCCTCCCCAAGTGGAGAGCTGCTTCGGTCCGAGGACCCACATCCTCCCCACCTTCAGTACCATGTCAAAAGTGAGACAAAGAACACGCTCCCGCTCCCGGTCTCTCGAACATGCTGATCATCAATGTGATCGTTACATACTGAGAGAGCGGATGGGTATGAGGAGGATGCTGGTTCTAAGAACACTTTGTGTACGTACGGCACCGTGACCTCCTCCAGGGAACACCTCCCTCTCAATATGATGCCGGGGTTTCCCACGAAGAGAGGGTCGCCATTAGCCTGGGTAGCCCCGCCCGTTCTGCCGGCGAATTGAGTCCACCGGCATCAGGGTCTGGAGAAGAGCGATACTTTCTGCTTCCGATACGTTTTTGCGGGGGCCAATCACCAAGCTGGCTTTTCCCCTTGGCGCGCTATTGGCTGATATAACACAATGACGATAGGGAAGCGACGGCAAGCAGCCAATCGCGTACAGAGTCAGTTGAACTAGGCCCGTTGATCACACCTCTTGTGCTGAAGAAAAGGACAGCAGCCTCCCCAGACCAGCGAGCAATCTACGATTGGCTTGGTCTGGTAATAGCCAGGCTAGGTCACTACCACATCTGACCCCTGACCCCTCCAGACAGGCCTGTACTCACCCAGGGAAAGGATGGCCTTCACAACGGCAGTGTTGATGGTGAGGCTGGGCTTAGTCATGGTCTTAGGAGGGCCGACTTCCTGGCTCAGAATCCACTCTGACCAAGTGCTGATCTGGAAGGCAGAGCAGCGTGTTAAGCTCAAGACATGCAGGGCAGTGTGGTGGCTGCACTTTAAAGTTTAAACCCAAGGGGAATCCACTAGGTCTGGTAGAAGATTAGATAGTAAAATAGTAAAAATAATATACTTTATACATACACTACCGTTCCAAAGGTTGGGGTCACCCAGACAATTTCCTGTTTTCCATGACAATTCTAACTTTCATTCAACAGCTTTCAGCTGTGCTAACATAATTGCACAAGGGTTTTCAAATCATCAATCCGCCTTTGAACCCGATTAACTAAACAACATACCATCAGAACACAGGAGGGATGGTTACTGGCAATGGGCCCGTGTACACCTACTGCATGTAGATCAATCAATTAAAAATCTGCCGTTTCCAGCAGAATAGTCACTTACCACATTAACATTGTCTAGGCTGTATTTCTGATTAATTTAATTTAATCTTCATTGAAAGAAAACGGTGCTTTTCTTTAAAAATGAAGGCCATTCTAAGCGAGCCCAGCCTGTGAAACGGTAGGGGGTCAAGCGCACGTCTCATTGTGCCCTACCTCGGTTTTGCGTGCCAGCAGAGTCTTGATGTCCGTCGTGTCGTCCTCAAGCTTTTTGATCCGTACGGTGTAGTCCTCTACCTTCTCCATCAGGTCCTTCATCCTGGTCTTCAGCCCCTCTTCCTCGGAGGCGTAGACGGCCTGGAACAGACGCAGCCAGGCTGCTGTAACGTCGGGTCGCCGTGGACTAATGAATCTTACCCAACCAAGATGGTTCTCTTACCGCCACTTGAGCATAGTGATTGGATAGTCTCTCTTTGAAGTGCAGGCAGAAGCTTTTTACTAGCGTTAGAAAGGTGACCTTCATTTCAACTTTTTGGGAATGTATCTGCTTCAACCTGTAGGTGGAGAAATCTTCACTTCAAAACCTTCCCAGCTACACGACACACAACACAATTCAACCACTTCAACCGCTGATCAATACACGTGACGCGTGTATTGATTGAAATTGTCCCCATTTGTCCAATAGCGTGTTCTTGTATTGTCGGACTAGGGCACCGTCAGCAATGTTAATATTAATTATAAAAATGTATATCTTGTTCGACATTTACATTCTGCAGTTGCTTTCATCCAAAGCTATCATGCACAGATTCACACCCCGACGGCGGAGTCAACCACGCAGGGCGACGGCCAGATCTTCAGGAGGAGTCACAGCTCGACACTCAACGAGGAGGAGCTGGGGATCGAACTAGCAACCTTCAGGTTACCAGGCGACCCGCTCTCCCTAACCCCGGCCGACATCGTCTTAAATAGCGACCACATCTCATCAACATTATTCCAGCCTGTAGTGCGGTGCTCCACCTGAACAGACACCACGTCTCACCTGGAGCTCATCAGCACGATGCTCTGCATGGCCTTCTCCGTGTGCTTGTCTACGGGAACCAACAGACCGTACATCTGCTTCCTGATGCTCTGGTACGCCTCGTGGACAAACTGGAAGCTGCAGGGGCGTGTGGGGGAGGAGAAGGCAAAGGGTCAGCGCTCGGAGAGGCCCCCCCAAAGGCGGGCCTGCCTACGTTCTGCCTCGTACGGTTAGTGAACCGGTACTCACTCGTGAGTGCGGTGGTCCATGAGCTGGCAGTCGCGACAGGTGCGGACGTCACAGGTGTAGCAGTAGAGCTGGAGAACCTCCTCGCGGTGGAGGGGACAGTGGATGCCCGCGGGCGCCGAGTCCGACCTGGGGATGTCCTCTGTGAGGACAGACAGCGCTCTTAAACCAGGACCCGTTTCAACCAGGCTTACGGTCGTTAGTCCGGCAGACATGTTAAGTGACTCAGGTGAGGCGGTCAATCGGCAATCAAATCATACGCAACGCGAGTGACCAAACTAATCCATATGGCGAAGAACAGGAAGAACTCTGACTGAGTGCAGTGCGTCTTTAAGAACTGGAACACGGAGACCACAAGGCTGCAAGACGTGCAATAGTACATAGTGGTAGACAAGGGTAAAACAATGGTATGTAGACAGTTGAGGTTTGCCACGGATACTTTAGCACAGGGGGGCGGGTCCCTGGGGGTCATGCCGCCGTGTAAGAGGAACTGACCTGGGAGCTGGTCCAGGATGCGGTGGGAGCGGGTCACCTTCACCCTCTTGTGGGCTTCCACACAGACGCGGCACAGGGCCTCCCCACAGTCCACACACCAGGACGTGGCGTCCACCCCGCCGCCACAGCTGGTACACTACAGAGACACCGGGAGACAACAGAGAGCACATATAACAGAGGACACAGGCATTATTCACCACCATACAGCAGACTCCAGCTTAAGGATTGTAGAAGTGTGTACTCTGGTGTCTCCGTGTTCACGTTTCTTAGTGTGGGGCCTGGCCAGTGCCTCTCGTCCTGCAAGACGGAGGCGTAACTTGTACTAGGAGGCGTAACTTGTTCTAAATCGCGGTCCACGCGAGATTTTTCTCTTTTCGCGGCAAACAAAAAGCGTGGTAAATCACGGTTCACACGAGATCTTCATTGAAGTCGGGTCTTCCGATATTCATGACGGTAAGTAAATTTACCAGTCATTTATTACCGGTCATTTATGTACCCGTGCACCACTGCTACATACAGATCACTTACGCGATTTGGAAAAGTACTAGACACGCCTCCGACTACAAGTTACGCCTCCTAGTGCAAGTTACGCCTCCTCGGACGACAAGTTACGCCTCCTACCACACATATAACCAGGCACAGGCACAGGCATTATTCACCACCATACAGCAGACTCCAGCTTAAGGATTGTAGAAGTGTGTACTGTGGTGTCTCCGTGTTCACGTTTCTTAGAGTGGGGTCTGGCCAGTGCCTCTCCCACTGATGCAAGGTGTTATGGTGTGTTCGAGATGCCTCGTACACAACCCGCACAAGTTGCAAAGTGGGAATTCTCCCAGCTTTCTTGCGGCATTTCACCGAGGCACGAATCCTTTTGGGTGCAATATCTCGGGATTCTGAGAGTCCACCGAGTTCAGTGCACCGAGTTCAGGACCCTTGGAATAGACAAACAAAGATGGCTGCGCCCATATTGAGATTTATTTTCTTTGTATTTGTACCACTTTGGTCCTTTAAATTTTAAATGTTCTTGCACGCTTGATTATTTTATTCCGTTAACCGATTTATGCATTGCACGGTCTTGCTGTGCATGCAATACAATGTAAAGTTTTGTTTGTTCAAGTTGGTTTGCTAAAGAGGCTAATGTAGCTAACAATGACAATGACTAACCAATGACTGTTCTTCCACAACTCGTCGTGTAGCTATGCCAACCAAGACAGACGGGAATGCTATAAGTGCTACAGGAAATGACATCACCAGAGTGTCTTGTGCGGCTGGCGGTGGAAGGACTTCGGGGTCAGAGCCGGCAGTATACCTTATCAAGGGAGACACTGCTTTGGTTCTTTTGATCGACAGCAGAGGAGCAGGTCTGAGACTGCTCCTCACCCACATACTCTAGAGATTATTCAACCTCCAGTCTGTACCATGACATACTGGAATAAACCATTTATTCAACCCTCTGATCCAACCTGTCAAGCTGCCTTGATTTCCACTTCAAGAATACTACTACAATTAAAGTACACAGCGCAGCGTCTATACAAATAGCTTAGGAATACGCTGAAATCAAAACAGGGTCAACTGGAAATAGAATCCTTTCCAGTTGGTTTCAAATGGAACGAGCAGCATACTTTTAACATTTGAAGTACCGTAACCTCTAACTTAAATAACGTATCCTTATTCCTTTTAACTAATAACCTTAACCCCCCAATTCCGTCCAGACACAGAGAGCGACATTGACCTCTGGGCCGTGACGGCCTTCTCTTGAGCTCCGGTACGAGAATGCAGCAACGGAAACTGAGCTTCAGTGATCCACAGGTCTGCCCATGCTCTCCTGCCCAAACCAGCCCCTTCAATCAGTGGGAACTGGGCCCCCAGGGTCCACTGGGGTCCTACCTTGACCCAGCTGTGCAAGTTCTGTCAAAAATAATTGTGCGGATGGAAGTTAGCAATATGCTTGCATAACTATGTCAAGCAAAATACTTTGTTTTAAAAAGGTATTTAGCCATTTGTGTTTATCATAATTTGTATAAACAAAGCAATAACAGTAAAATTATGTAATTGTTTAAGCTGCACTAAAAGGAGGAGCTTGTGTACCCCGTTACCACCAACGAGAACGCCCTAAAGATGGGTAGAACCAGGCCTATGGGCCAGGTCTGCACTACAGACAAGAGTTTTACGATATACTCCTGTCCTTATCTTACCAGTGTCCCCGGTTTCTCTGTAAGCCAACATAAACATGATAATAGGTTCGACTTTTTACCCTCCACGCACTTAATGCATTTACTCTTTACAATGCTTTTGGAAATGTATTTGATATTCATCTGTACTCTTTTTACATTTGTTTAAGTTGCTGGGGGCCCATCCAGCCTCCAGCAACCGTGGGGCCCACAAGGGAGCCTCTTCCTGAGCCAGTGCAGACCCCGCAAGGCAGCGACAAAATGGTATATCCTGGAGGAGTTTGGGATAGGGTCAAAGACCGGGTGGTCTTGCTCCACTTAAGGTGATCCATGGACCATCTTGGTATATTGTTAGTTGTTGAATATTCGGAAAACCTTACTTCATTGAATCCTCTTCTTTGTGCTTACTTTGTTAATATTGTATTTCCTATAGTTAAAGTTAGAGTTGATTCCTTATAAAAGCAAGGAATCACTTTATATAAGAACTGTGCGCATGTTGGAGCCGACCCATCTGATGATTTTCAGATTGGTTCATTGTTGGTTGGAGGATTCTGATCCACTATAGCAGTGGTTAAGATGGCCTGTGGTTGGACATCTTTAGATGGGTAAGATCTTCAACACGCCCTGTTCCCATCGTAAAATATCTGCTCCCATGTGGCCCAGCTTGGTCAACCACAACGCTACCCAACCGTGTCCCCCTCCACTCCAGCCATGTGGCGGCAAAGAATGAGGAGGCAAAGCAACAACAATGATGGTTGATACCGGAGCAACAAAACATGCGAGTCCAGACTACGCCGCCTCCCTCAAACGTCCCCATGTCCGGACATGGGGACAAGTTGATAAAGAGCAACTTATTTTTAGGACACTTCATGACATCAAACTATTTGTTTGATTTAACTTTAGAGTATGATCATGGGAAGCTTCAGGCTGCAATTGAACGCACATACTATGAGACAGAGTGTACTTGATTCTTAAAGGGAAACTTTAAACTCATGGGTAGTAACAACAAAGGAAACAAAAGTGAGCGGGAGTGAGCACCATGAAGAGTTTAGGTTAGGCCATGTCTTTGAAGGCTGCAATCAACACGGCAAGAGAGTTCAAGGAATCTACGCAACAAAGAAATCAGAATATGATTTTTTTTTATATCGGGCGGTTGTGTGTGGGGACAAGTATCGTTAGAGGCTAGCTGCTTCTTACAATTACAATTAGCAGACGCTTTTATCCAAAGCAACTTGCATCGGTTAATACACACATTGCCACACCGACGGCAGAGTCAACCATGCAAGGCGACAGCCAGCTGGTCAGGAGCAGTTAGGGTTAAGTGTCTTAATCAGGGACACATCAACGCTAGGAGGAGCTGCTGTGGTAGAAAATATAACCGAATTATCTATCACTTCAACTAACTAAAAGCATGAGGAATCGGAGAGTCCGGATCAAGTATTGATGGAGAATTTATTGTAACCCACAAATGAGAAACAACAAAGCCGAGTGAGGTTTGCAAAGACACTCCAGAATGATTCTTGTCCTGCTCCTTATATCCCCAATCCTTACATAATACAAGGTCATGCTTTCATAAAATTGATTTACATAACATGGTTTTTTGGGTCATAACTATACCTTTGAACATACATTACCCTCTTTAAACATAGATAGGTGATGCATATGTGTGTATATCAGCATATTCTTCAAAAAGTACATAAGATAAGAAAAGATTGAGCCCACATATGGCGCTTTTCCACTACACTTTTCCAGCACGACTCGCCTCGACTCGCCTCGGCTCGCCCACGTTCCTTTTCCGTTACAAAAAGTACCTTCTCAACGTGGGCGGGGTCGTCATAGCACGGCGGTGCGAAACTGCGTGACATCGTTCTATGCGCGACACAAACACAAACAATGGAGGACATGGAGGCAGTGGTGTACTTGCTGCTCGTTCTGTGGCTTTTTGTCACAAACAAAGCAAAAGAAGATAGTCAGAAAAGGCTGCAGGCGGCGAGACAAAACACAACAGAAAAGTACAGAAGAGTTTTGGAAGCCGTACAGCAGTATGAAGCCGAAGATGAGACGAGTGACGACACTCCCTGACCAATCAGCGGCCAGCAGTGTGTCGACGTCACATTTTAGTACCGGCTTGACTCGCTTGGAACCTCACCAGAGCAGGTACTAAAATAGTACCTGGTACCAGGTACTTTCCCTAGTGGAAACGCAAAAAGAACCGAGGCGAGTCGAGGCGAGTCGTGCTGGAAAGGTGTAGTGGAAAAGCGCCATTACTGGTGCCACGTCTCACCTAACTTATAGGGGAAGGGTGATCAGCTACCCCCCACCATTAAAGTATCTATATGATATATAAGCCTAATAATAATCATAGTTTACCATAAAATGTAGGGTTAATTTCTTCCATACTGCACGCCTCAACACTTTGTGAGCTTTCTTATCTCGGATAACATCAAAAACACATATTTCCTGGTTACTACAACTGATCACACACACACACACACACACACACACACACACACACACACACACACACACACACACACACACACACACACACACACACACACACACACACACACACACACACACACACACACACACACACACACACACACACACACACACAAAGGGCTTCCATATATTTTTGTATTTGTTGAAGAGTAAAACAAACTACCGGACTGATATCGGTATCGGCAGATAGCCAAAGCTGCGGTATCTGCATTATGGGAGAAATGTACTCTTGCATTTATTGATACTATGCAATTATTATCTTGCCTATACCCTATATGAATTTAATAAGCGTGGAGAAACATTGAACAATGAGTACCACTCTCCCCCAAGCACAGCGGCAGGATACTACCAATATGGCTGCCGGGGTGAACGAGTACAGTGACCTATGGAGCGACCCCGGGCTTGACATGTTTAATTTATGTAGCTAGCATGTTCCAAATATGGTGGAGGCCCCGGTTGTGGGCCCAGAGTAGGCTGAGGAGAATGGATTAGAGCGGGTTAGGCGTTCAGTATGTCCCCATATGAGGGAAGAATGAATGGGGTGAGAAGATGCTGTACAACATACATACACCTCGGTACGCATCTGCATGTTAAAGTGCTGTACGTAGAAACGGAGAGCCTGTCGGGGACCCTCTCCGTAGCTTACGTGCGCATCCAATATTTTTTAACTATCCGTCAACGGCATGGACCGATTGGTCAACGCAACGGAGACGGCAGGGCTGTGATTGGTCAACAAAATAACAAAATCATTTCCGGAATCACTTCTCCGGTTTGACTTCTAAATTACTTTGCACATTGTTTACTTTGCAACTTAGGGAACAATAAAACACCAAATAAGATTTGAAAAGATTTACCGCTTACATGGTTTGAGGTAAACATATAAGACCGATTGGGCGGCCAATTGCATATCCGACATCCCCACGCAGAACTGCTGAGGGGTCTCCGTAGTCACGGAGTCGGATTACAGAGTCGTAGTAGTATACTTTGGCTAAACGGTCCGGGGGGAACCCTGACTTCAAGTTTTAAATGCCGCATCGCAAAACAAGCCTTTACCCTCGCCATATTAACGCCATGTATGCCACATTTACGCACCGCGGTCCACCTCTGTAACCGCACCAGGGATGGAAATTAACACCCGCCATTTGCGGGTGGATTTGTATGGTGGAGGGTAGACCGTCCCTTCACCCGCCACTGTGTCGGGTAATACTTTCCAGTCAGGTCCGATCAAATTTGCATATTTAATACATTTGTCATACGGCGCAGCAGTCAACCTCCGGCCCCCTTCTTCTACGCCTCTTTTGCTGAACTGCGACCGTCAACATCCGGGATAATATACCGGTAACAGGGCTCTAAAGACACACGCAATTCAAACCATGCACACGCTCACACGCCACACTTCGTATTTCTCACGCAGAGAAATTGCCGGGACAGCGCCCACCAATTCGGCCGCTAGTTAACAGTGTGGGAGCCGCAGGGGCGGAGCCAGACTGTGTGTGTACAACCGGGACCTAGCCCAGAGGGGGGTCAGGGGGTCCTCCCCCAGAAAAAATTTGAAGTTCTAAAATGCGATTTCCTGCATTCTAGTCCATTTTAGGGTGACCTGCTGGACATTGGGAAATCCTAATTCTCTTCTAATTCATAGCCTACATTTTCAGTTGCAGGGCCTGCTCAAGACAATACTATTTAATGGAAAGAAACATTAACCACTTGACTATTGACTTCTAGAGATTTGTATGTAAACTACAATGGGAAAATTGAGACTTATAATTTGAGACTAACTTTCAGTAGATTCAAAGTGCCTTGTCATGTAAATTTTTATTTTTTATTTAAAAAAAAAGGAAGAGACTGGAAGGTTTCTCCTATAAGGCAACTCTATTTAATGGAAAGAAAACATATTACAAATGTAAAGTATTGTGGAACAAGATGAGCAACAGCATTAGGCCTACTCACTGACTGAAATATCAGTGCATTATCATTTTAATTTTAATTAAAAACAATAATAATGCACTTAAGTATTATGCACACAAATAAGTACTACATTGTTTTAGAGGTTTGTCCGCATCTATCACTCTGGTGGAACTCATTTAAAAAGGGGTCAAAGTTCAATGAACGTGGATATGGACGCAAGCTGAAAGTAACCAAGACAGTCCAGCACCAGCCGCGCATCGGTAACCTCGTTAACATGTTGGCTGCTGGTCCAACAGCAAATGCAGAAACGCGATATCGGTACATTTCTTGTCTTAATCGTTAATAAAGTTTAAAATAACCGATATGTCAGACATGGATATATTTACCTGATCATGATATTCATTGGACCTCAACATTTAATTTAAGGTAACATTGGGCAACACACAACACTGTACAACATTGACAATATCGGAGACAGAATCGCAAGCAGAAAAACAGATTTCTGACAAACAACGCTGGTAATCTATTTTGTGTGAAAGGAGTAATTATCATAGCAGCCTAGATAGCCGATGCAGGCTATTAGCACTAGGGAACCAAGAAGAACAAGGAGGACATTGATGAAATTAAAAAGTCGCTTGATATTTGCGGTTTTTAAGTGTATCGGCATCGGCCGATAAGCGGCTGCTGAGTTCGCCGATAGTTTTTTTCCCGGCATTTTACTATTTGTCAATATTGTTTTTTAAAGTTCAAATAAATTGTTCCCTTTTTAAATTGGGACTTGTAACATTTGTTATCATCATTGTGTCATTTTTATGATGTAAATTGAGGGAGCAAAAGCAGTATCGGCTCCAAATATCGGCTTAAGAAAATCGGCAGCCCATATCGGTCATCGGCTAAGGCTGATGAAAAAAAAAAAACGGCATCGGCACTAAAAAATCCATATCGGTCGATCCCTAATTAGCACTAGCACCGGCACTACTGCTCCCGGCCAGCGGGCATCAAGGTAATTTCACTGACCTGAAACATTTGACAGTTCATTGGCAGGGCCTGCTGCTGCTACGGTATCACTGGGTGTTGGTTTAGAAAAATAATTTCTAATGTCCATGGTAATGTTTGTTACACACTCTGAGGCTACTTTAACAAGACTGCTGAGAGACGTGAATGTTTAGAAAACGTCAAGTTGTCCTGGCAACCGAAAGAGAGATGGCATTTTCCATTGCTTCCATGTGTTGTTTCTTTCAAAATTAAAATGAAATCAATGTCAAGAGGTGAAAGTCACTACCAGTCGAAACATGAGGGAACACGTCAGGGTTGTCATAACTTCAAAAGCTTAAAAAAGAACCAGGGCTTTTGAGGTGAGATTCAGGGCTTCAGTCCCGAAAGCCAGCCCCAAGCTCCGCCCATGGTTAGAGGTAGGAACCAAATGGGTTTCCCGTACCTAGGGTAACCAGACGTCCTCTTTTGCCTGGACATGCCCTCTTTTTGAGACACTTTAAAAAACACTTTAGCCCTGTAGCCGACAATAGGAGAGCTATTGTTTTTCTGAAGTGATTTACAAACATATTTACACACATTTGTAACATGGGAACCAAGAAGAACAAGGAGGACATTGATGAAATTAAAAAGTCGCTTGACTTTTTGACGGAGGAGATGTCGGTTGTGAGTAAACAGCAAAAAATGATCATGGAGCTGGTTGCGGAAGTGAAGACGCTGCGGATCCAGAACGCCGAGAAGGACAAACGACTCGACTTTTTGGAGAGCAGGGTCCAAGCTTTGGAGCAATACAGCAGGATCAATGATGTGATTGTGTCTGGTCTCCACATAAAACCCCGGTCATACGCGCGGGCGGTGACCGCCGATTACAACGGGGGGGCGAGCGGTGTCGCCGACGGTGAGCTGGATATCTCAACGGAGCAGCAAGTGGCTACCTTTTTAGAGTCTAAAGGAATCACACTGGACTGTAACACCATCGAGGCTTGCCATACCCTGCCCAGGAGAATCAATGACAGCAACGACAATTCAGCTGTCATCCCAAGGTTTGTCAACCGTAAGCACAAGACTGCACTACTAAGCCAGGGGAGAAAGTTAAAGGTCTCAAACGTCTATCTGAATGAGCACTTAACGAAGCACAACGCAGACATTGCAAAAAAGGCACGCCACCTCAGGAAGCAGGGGAAAATACAGAATACTTGGACCACAAGTTGCAAGATCTTTGTGAAGTTGAACGGAATGAATGCGAAGGTGGTACTCATCAGAAGCATGGAGGAGTTGGACAAGTACCAGTAGGGAAGAGCCAAAGAGATTGGTGGGCAATTGGCATACCGAACTAAGGTAACAACACACCATGACACACAACAATATAACTTTCGCTACAATGGGTGACGACAGTTATCTAAATCAGCGGATAATGGACTATGGTCAATTTACTGAATTTAACACATTGGATCACTATGAGCACAACACAATGGACTTGGACCTGGACATTGACCCAGATATTAATTTCTTCTCCAACATTAATAACTCTTGTAAATACTACACTACTGAACAGTATAATCACAACTTCAAAGCAGATGGGAAGTTATCTATTATTCACATTAACAGTAGAAGTCTATATGCAAACATTAAATCCATCAAGAACTATTTGCACTCATTCTCACAATCATTCAAAATCATTGCAATCTCGGAAACCTGGTTCAACAAGGAACGGGAAATTGGCCTATTGAATGCCACAAATATATTTTCAGCACCGGACTGAATGCCACATAAATATACAATTGTGTTTTTGCACTTGGGTTTTTTCTGAATATTAGTGTTAAGGTCCAATAATGCTTTGTATCATACGTTAGTTACCATGTCTGTGGACCCATTTGTATGCAGTCAAAAAACAAATGTCCCCATTGACTTATGATGGTGTAGCCATGCATGTTGTTTTAATGTTAATATGTCAATTTGTTTTTTATTGAAAATACTTTGTATGGATGAATTATCCCCAAACTTGTCATCCTAACACCTTTGAAATAAACATGACTTAACATGGCAGGTACCTGTGTATTGTAAGAGTGGAACATTTTCAACTCAGTTCCTTGGTAGCACCCACTTACAGTAAAAATCACTTCTGATGGAAAAAATGATGTGTATGAAAAACACTTTTCTTATCTATTGTTACTATTCTATTGTTTAAATTGTACGCATATATTAAAACAATATAGCGTATAAAAAGTGGCGGGTAAAACACATGAGTGGCTGGTAGATTTTTAAATCTACCTGCCACAATGGCTGGTGGGCAAAAAAGTTAATTTCCATCTCTGAACCGCACCGAAGTGCCTGTACCGTGACAGTTCGGTACAAATACTTGGGTACCATTAACAGTGCAAATTTTCAGATCTGTACTCTTTTAAGAAAGCCCTTAATTCTCTTGTGAAATGTGTGCTTTGAGTTTTCTTGATGTGTGCTTATCAATCGAAATTTTCTCCATATAAATGAGGCTTCATGCATTTCAGGAACGTCATTGGCTCAACGGGATAATGTTATCTACTGGTGATCCTTAGGTTGACAGTTTGAATCCTGATCAGAGCATAATGAACAACATTGAACAGCACCTGAAATTCATCAGGCAATCAACATTCCGGCTCATTAGTTTCAGGAATCTGTCTGCCATTAAGAGGACCTTCTTCTTCGTTGACCATTTTTCCTTCATAATAAACTGTCATATTTCTTCCATTAGTATTCTTGACAACAAATGTTTAATTTCCCCAGAATTTCAAAGATTTTCCAGGTATTTGCTTTTAAGAAAGCCCTTAATTCATTTGAGAAATGTTTTCTGGAGTTTTCTGGATGTTGTGTGCTTATCAATAGACATTTTCACCATGTGAATGATGCTACATTTCAGGTTTGTCAGTGGCTCAATGGGATAATGTCTTGTAGTGGTGATCCTTATTTTGAGAGCTCTAATCCCGATTATACAATTATGAACAAGCTGAACATGACATTCGGCCATTGCTCTAGTCTGCAGCCCAGTCACCTGAAAGCCGGGGCACAGTACAGCATTAAGGAGGAACATCAACATCTCTTCTTCCAATAGTGTGTTCTTGACTTTTGATTTTGCTCGGACCCCGTTAATCACCGCTTGCGGTTATATTTTAACTTGAGTGTGCCGTACTGCAGCTGTTTGAGGTTATTAGGTTATTCAGCCACTAAGAGGCGCAATTGAACGCGAGGATGATAAACCCTTCGATAGAGGTTGGTTCACCCCTCAACAATCGGCTCCCCTCACTTCTGAAACGATAGCTACGCCCCTGATAGTGATGATGATAGTAAAGAACATCATGAGGAAATGGTGGGTCAATCTTATAACACGTTTTAAACCGAAGCAGAATGGATGGACCATGTGTTCATCGCAGACACAGTGAATATTAACCACCGCAAGACTAATAACAGAGAAGTCCACAAGGCATTGACCAGCTGTGGTCCCGACCTTTATACACAGCGGACCTTTAAACTACAACCCGACCTACAACCCGAACTACAACCCGAACTACAACCCGACCTACAACCCGACCTACAACCCGACCCCCCGCAGCGCAGCCTCACTCAACACGTTGTTTAAACTCACCGCGGTCAGCATGAGGACGAGGCTCTTCTCCTACTCCGAGAAGGTACTTCTACTCCGAGATGGTTCTTCACCTACTCCGAGATGGTTCTTCACCTACTCCGAGTGGGTTCTTCACCTACTCCGAGATGGTTCTTCACCTACTCCGAGATGGTTCTTCACCTACTCCGAGTGGGTTCTTCACCTACTCCGAGTGGGTTCTTCACCTACTCCGAGTGGGTTCTTCACCTACTCCGAGATGGTTCTTCACCTACTCCGAGTGGTGGTTCTTCACCTACTCCGAGGTGTTTTTTTCTCCGACTCCGAGATGGTTCTTCTACTCCGTCTTCTACTTCTTAACTTCTTCATCCACTTGGAGTAACAACCACCGGGGCGACCGAGCGCTGCGAGTCCCCAGCAGGCACTGCATGCTCCGCGCGCCGAGATTAACCCTTCCTCCTCTTCTCTGAGCACCCGCCCCTTAACGCCAACCAATCACAGCGGCCTATTGTTATGGATCGACACCGTCAGCCAAGCATATCCAAGGAGAGGCTTTCGCCCATCATGCAGTATCTCTGTAGCCTGGTCCTACCAGACTCTCGTACTTCATTTCATTTGCACACAGTGTCTGGACCTGCTCATTAAGTGGCGGACCCACGCCTCTTCCCGGTGGAGCACATGGGACCTACGAGATCGAAAATTATGAATGGGCTTCAATGGAGGGGAAGTAATTGTTTTCTGGTCCCAGTCTTTACATGCCCTGGATTACACATTGTTTGTTTGTGGATTAAAATTAGAATTTTTCATGCAAAGAAAACGCGAAGAAGTTTGATAGTGTTGTGTTTTGTGTGAGGCCGCTTGGTGAACTACAGCCCCTTGCTGCTGATATCCGTCACCACCACTCTGGTACAGACCTGCTCCACTGCACCGCTTTGTTCCAAGAGGAGAACAGCATCGGAAGAGGTGAAAACCATTATAAATCGGGGCATGTTGAGAGCTTCAGTTATGCCGATGGGGATATTGTCGGTCCTGTCCACGCCACTATGGGATAAATTAACAATTACTTTTTATGTTAACTATGAGTATTATCAGGCCTATATATCATATAGATAGGCTACATTAGTGGAAAGTAGCTTATCTGTTTTTCTATAAGTGTAAGGCCAGAGTCTGCCCCAAACATATTCCTGATGATCTCCCAGTGTAGGGAAGGGATCCAGGGGACAATGCGTAGGAATGTATGGCTGACCGGGTTGACCATAAAAGGAGATACTGCGTGCATGCGGTGGGCGGAGCCCCTGGAGGACAGCCTGACGTGTGAATATAAAAAGAGGCCGGGATATTATGATCGCCAGTGCTTTGCAAACTACTCGGATTTGTTGTTGCTTGTTCAACAGTAAAGTCTTATGTCGTACTTATGTCCGGACTCCTCGATTCCTTATGCTCTCTTATTAGTTAGTTGTAGTGATAGAATTCGGTTATTTTCTACCACACCAATCGCAGGGAGCGTGACGTCAAATACGAGACGTGTAGTCTTTCTCATTGCGTTTTCTCTACAGCCTTTAACTGAACAATAAACGGTCAAACTCTTGGCATGAAAATTTATTATTTAAATCCACAAACAACATATGTGTAATCCGGGGCAAATAAAGACTGGGGCCAGAAGATAATTACTTTCTCTCCATTGAAACCCTAATATTTTTCGATCTCATAGGTCCCATGGGCTCTACCGGAAAAGGCGTGACGTTGCCACTCTATTGACAAACGTTAACTCAGTTGAAGGCGGGTTCCTGTTGAATTTTAAAACTATTGGATCTGCCATAACCAATCGCCAACGTTTAGCCGTGGATCACGTTGCGCACAGGCAAACAACACAACAAACAACAAACCAAACACCGTGCGTGAAGATGTCCGTCAACGAGAGCTCATGCGAGAGTTGACCTTAAAGCCCTACGCCCAGGTTAACCGGAAGTTTTGATTAATGGGTACATAAAGCACTCAAAATATGTGTATCATTTATAAAATGTCTCAAATAGTGTTGAAGTCCAGTTTTTGTCATTTTTGGCAGTAACGGGCCATTTGGCGATGACTTCACGTTGGGGAAACGTGGTGGAAGGTAGCATCAGCCTAGTACTAGAACTATGGCGTCTTAAGAGGTGGCAAGAACCACAAATAACATGTATGATGGCCCACAGCAGTATCATTTCAAACCTGTCAGACGTGAGACGGTGAATGAGGAATTGCCGAGAACTGATGCCGGTCAAAGCCAATTAAATGCATGGTCAGAGGAGAATGAGTGGAGAGTTGCTATCATTTAGCAACCAGCAACGAGCGCTGGAGCTAGTCAATGAACAGCAGTGCATACAATACGACACCTATTTATTTTTACTGTCGGTTAATAGCATCGAGTGAAAGTCCACGTTTTCTTTATATCTAGTGACAGAGATTATGTCGTTAGTACCGGTAAACTTAGTCAGATCTAGAAATAGAAGGCATAATGCTAGCTATGGGCTAACTTAGTCTATAGGACAGCAATCAGTGCACTTGCAAATGAGTGCCTTCAAGTATAACCAATCGTGGTGTGACATTATTCAACCATCAATCTACCGCAAATACGACCAGACAGATGTACATTGAACACATGCACAAAGCACACCGTCCAACCCGGCGGATGCTGACAGACAGCCCACAACAAGACAAACATCACCACGGTGGTCTCTCTCACTCTCGCACGGCCGTACAACAATCATTCCAACTCCAAGGCAAGGCTGCTTCACTTAGACCACAACTAACCACAAGGCCTTCATAACCATGCAGTATGCCGAGGCCGAAAAGGACACACGCACAGTCGCACACATTCATCTTATGCAAAACAATCCGTTTTGTCATCAACATTCAGTCACTGCAAAGATTTAAAGACTAGCCTCTTACCATAAGTTAGAATGGACCGAACGTATGTGATTGATACAGTGTGGTTCGGCTTTCGCTTGCTATCCGTTTTTAGGATGACTTCTCAACATATCGTCTTTCTTGTGTTAGGCGCACATGGCTATCTATCAACGCATGGGTCTAGTTTTAATATGATGTATTTTCCAGTCAGACCTGTTGTCTCCCTTGTTCTCTGAGGTCTTGTAGGCTATACTGTGTGAGCCAAATCACCTAATGAATTCCCGACGTGTAGCTTGGTATTAATAAAGACTTGACTAGGCTATTTATCTATCTAGGCTAATAGTCAACAATTATACGCTGAAGGCGAAGTGAATAGTGGGGAATAACCCCCGAGACCGAAGGTTTATTTGTTATCAGCTGACATTTTGCGATGAAAACTCGAGTTTGAGATGTCAATCATGGGATATTGCCCAATATCCCGAGATAGTGAACCACCATCAAATTGCGCAATCTTAGGAGGTTCATGTGTAGCATATGCTAACTATATGTATCTATGTTTTTATCTATGTATCTGTATAATCTGCTGAACACTACTAGTCTCTACTCTCAAAGGGTCTCAATGTGACGTCATGCAATGCATTCTGGGGGAAATGAGGATCTATTAGGTGTGTGTGTATATATATATATATATTAGGTAGCCTAATAGATAGGCTACCTAATTTTGCGTTGGAATGCGCAAGACTGGTAACCATAGTAACGCCGGTAAACAAACCCCGTGAAGCCCAATCCCTACGAGAGCTCCCCGCACTACGGCCATCCAGAGGCTCCCAGAGCTTTTGGCCGTGATATTATATATTCAATTATATTATACTATTATATATAGAACGTTATAAGAAAGACGCTGTCACCGAGAATTGGCCGCTGCCAGACGCTGTCACCGAGTGTGAGAGGAGAGTTGACGGAGAAGATGGCGGTTGACCTAGTTTCAAAGTTTATACCGTTTATACTCGGTAATACCGGTGTATCACTCGGTGTGAAAATGTCCACACCGCGGCAACCCTAGTGCCGTTGCATTAATGGCTATTACTGTGTACTAACTTCATTAAAATCAAGGCATTACAATTTTTGCAAATCGTTATACGTGGGTCTTAGAAACATTGAAAAACGTCCACACCGCAAACATATTGGCGCTTTTACAGACAAGCGTGGGCTGGCCGCGTTTTTTGTTTGCGTCATCACAAATTTCTGTTTCGGCCGTGTTGTTTCGGTGATGAAAGTATTTCGGCCCGAAACCGAAAATGTGCTTTTGGGCCATTTTCGGCCGAAAATTTTCGGTGGCCGAAAATTCGGTGCATCCCTAATATATATATATATATACTGTATGTATACCTTATATATATCTAATTTTGAAATTTAGAAGCACTCAAGATGTGTCTGGGTCAAATTCAAAATGCAATCAATGGTAAAGACTACACAGACGGGGGGAGACATGGGCTGCATGAGGGGGTCACTGTGAGGAATACAAATAACGTGTGTCTGTAGGCCCGATGATATGACCATCATACGTTGACCATAGCACCAGTTGACATGACACAAGTGTGATCCTAAGGAGAACACAAACACATTGTAAACCTGTGATGGCTGTTGCATCATCGACGGTATCATGTGCCTCCCTGCGGGCGAAATAGGAGAAGTACCAAGAGATGCATAACAAAGGAACATTTGTTGAGAAAATGTATGGAAACTGAGATTGCTAGACAACATCGGGCCCCCACTCTTTGGGCGTAGACAAAAGCGGGACTCTGCATAAAAAGAGGAGACCATCCACGTGATGGCCAGCGAGATTCAGAGGGTTCTCAGAGAGTATGGAAGAAATTAACCCTACATTTTATGGCAAGCTATGATTATTATTAGGCCTATATATCATATAGATACATTAATGGTGGAAAGTAGCTGATCACCTCTCCCCTATATGTTAGGTTGGACACGGCGCCAGGGAGTAGGTTCACTCTTTTCCTATCTTGTGTCCCGCCACATGCAGGATAAAAGAGTCAGGATGCACAGACGTCAAACTTAGGTCTGACATGAGTTGGGCCTAAAATGCTGATTCCACGTGGAGAGTCCGGGATAAGAATGTACAAAGACGGTACCATAAACACAGGACTTTGAACCAATCGAACATGCTACTTTTCTAAACGTTATCTGTATGGTCTGACATGTTATGTAAGTTTGGAAGATGACTTGCAAAAAGTGAAGATATAAGGAGAAGGAGAAGAATCATTCTGCAGTGTGTTGTGCGAACCACGAGAAACCTCTGGCAGTGTGTTTTGCAAGCCACTCGGCTTTGTTGTCGCCTTTTCGCGGGTAGCAATAGTCGTCATTCTTGCTTCAGATTCCTCGATTCTTCAAGCTCTCTTAGTTCAGTTGAAGTGATAAAACTAGGTTATTTTCTACCACACACACGTACACCATCGCTCTGTATGCATAGGGATCAATGTATGTTCAAAAGTAAAGCTGTGACCTGGAAAAACATGTTTTGTAAATCCACATTATCTGTATGGTCTGACATGTTGTGTAAGTCTTGGAGGATTTGCAAAAAGTGAAAACAATATTGGGTATATAAGGAGCAGGACGAGAATCATTCTGCAGTGTCAAAATCGCAAATCTCACTCAGCTTCCTTTTTGCTTGTTCGCGGGTGACAATAAAGTCTTCTGTCATACTTGATCCGGACTCATGGATTCCTCAAGCTCTCTTAGTTTAGTTGAAGTGATATAACTCGGTTTTTGGGTTAGTTAGCTGACCATCTTAGGGTAGGGCCGTGTGATCCCCTTTTCTGCCTTCTGCTTAAATCTACCTGACTACATTTGTAGTAGGTTAACTTATCCTTTGAGTCCTTTACCTGTCGACTCATAGACCAACCTGCTTTTCCAGCCGGTCCCTCACGGTAAATGGTGCATAATACAATGACTAGTTGATTGTGACTGACGTGTACAGAGGGCAAAAAGGTAACGTAAAGAAGTTTAAAAAGATACATCAGGCTTCGTGGTGACCGGGGACCTCGACCCGCTCATAAACCAAAATCTAAATTCATAAAAACTGTGAGGAACTTAACCGAGTGACGTGGGTTGGACCGATTAAGAGCCTGGCCGAGCACCTCCAAGAACGACAAACCACAGTTACAAGAAGGGTTCGACCAAGGTTAGTCCCGAGGGGCGTCCGACACCCTGACACCGCTACGTTGTGTCGCACGTGGCTCTATTTAACCGCGCGTGCGGTAAGAACACTCAACAACCCGCTACCATGTATGGAGATCTTCGGCACACATAATGGCTCTTGCTTGCTAACTAGATCATATTCAGTTACCCCTAGCACTCATCCAGTTAACCCTACTTCCCCTCTTGGCCCGTATCCTGTCTTCAACAGCATTTTGGACCTTTCAGCAACCTGTTTTAAGACATACATAAAACATATCCAGATTAGGGTTGACCTTAGTTCACCTCGGTCCTTGACAGACATACCGGTAGCACAGCCAGAAATAATTAGGTCAGCAGAATTACTGGCGCCATTCAAGGTCGTATTTAGAGAAGAGTGCTCAATGTAGGCATAATAATAATTATATATTGTCATTACGTATAAGAGTAAATTTCTCCCCTAATATCTTAACTCTACAGACAGCGATATATTGTCTCTCTTTCTTCTGACTAGTCCCAGTCGCTTTGGGTAAAAGCATCTGCTAAACGCCCTAAATGTACGTGCATGTATAAGGAGTTGTGATTGTCAGTGCGCGCAGAAGCCTGATTCAGGAGCAAGTTCTTTACAAACCAACTCTGATTTTGTTGTGATAATGATAATATACATAATAAAGATAATATACATAAGTGATAATAATCTTTATCTTTCAAACTTCTGCTTTCTTGACCTCTCTTAGTTTGTTCAAGTGTTGTTTATCCACGACACTAAACTGAACAATAGACTCATACACAGACACATGGTGCGCACGGTGACAGGAATACATCGCTGACACATCGTGTATTACACAGGAAGAATAACACATCTGTCATTTCAGTTAGAATAAAACATTGCTGCACATCTGTGTATTATACAGTAAGAATAACACATCTGTGCATTATACAGTAAGAATAAAACATCATGGACACATCTGTGTATTATACAGTAGGAATAACACATCTATGTATTACATAAAAAGATAAAATAAAACATGGTGGACACATCTGTGTATAATACGGTAAGAATAACACCTCTCTGTACTATACAACATATAACATGCTCCTCCAAGTAAAGAATCGAGGGTGGGGATCTTGAATGTATGGTTTCTTTAAAGTTTTGCATATCCCCGTGGGGCCCCACAGTGACCCCAGCCCCGCCGGGCCCCACAGTGGCCCCAGCCCTGCCGGGCGCCGTGGTAACAAAGGTCCACGCTACACTCCACCTCTGTGTCAGACAAAAGGACACAGCTGTTGAAAATCCGGTATATTTAAAGAGTTTTGCATACGATGAAGGCCAGTTGCTTCCCGCTGCCGTCTCCGAGGTGTCCCTGAGCACGTGCAGTGGCGGCTGCTTTAGCCTGCTGCAAATCCATTACTTAGTGTGCAGCAGGTGTGATTTGCATCCATGACAGTCCACCACACCCAAGAACCCTCCAATACAGGTACGGTCAGACCAGCCCTTCCTACAGTGCGTGCACCGGGGCGAGCAGCCAATGGTAAGAGATAACAAACTCCCACTAAAACCAGTCCAGTATAATAAAGTGCAAGAGTCACATCTTCTATGGCCTGTATCCACTCATCAGGGATCCGCTGGGAGGAGCAGCACCCATTGATGGGACAATTTGCCCACAGCTTTGGGTCAAAGTTGTATATAATAATAACAAATTTGTCCCAACATTTCTGCCGTATTAAGTTTCCGACCTATTCACTACTTTGATATTGAAATTAATAATAAATAACAATAATATCTTTTATGGGTTATGAGGCACGGCGCTGTTGCCCCCTCCCTTGCCCCCTGTCAGTACATTGTGTGTGTTTTTTTTGTGTGTGTGTTGTGTTGTGTATTTCTATCAATTCTATTGAACTTAATTTAATTATGCAGTACAATTATGAGTACATTAACAAAGAATGCAGTTACTCTTGAAGTAAAGCTGCTCCTAGATACTGAATACAGGAAACGTACGAGCTACAGCAGTGTTACAGCAAAGCAATGCCATGTGTCGTACAAGATGTACACTGCTGTGACCCCCCCCCGGGCCTGATAACCAGGGAGACCATGGCCCCTCCGAGGGCCCCCTCCAGGATGGGGACTCGTAGAGGCGGATGCGGTGTGAGAGGCAGGAGGTGGATGCGGTGTGGGAGGCAGGAGGCTTCGCGGCCCAGCCCGGGGCTCCAGTGTGACTCAGTGTGGTTTCCTTTCCACGACCAACATCACGCTAGATGCTTCCGGTTTAATGCATGCCTTCGTGTGGAAGTCCCTGCTTCAGTCTCTGTCAAATAAGCCCATGTCAGATCTATAGTTAGAGCTATGCCCATGTCAGATCTAGAGTACACAAATACACACATACATGCACACACCCACACATACAGTACATGCGCGCGCGCACACACACACACACACACACACACACACACACACACACACGCACACACACACACACACACACACACACACACACACACACACACACACACACACACACCACACACACACACACACACACACGCACACACACTAACACACACACACCTCTGTCTTTGTTGTCCATCTTGATGATGACGTCCATCTTTGTCTTTTACCGGTGAGTTCTCTGATGGCTAAATAGCCCAATCCTGGATCCACAGGCTCTGTTGCAGGTGGGGCATGTGTATACAGTACATGGTATTGGTGTTGCTGGCAGTCATGGGTGTGGGTGTGTTTCTCCTGAGCCTCCTTCTTTGTCTTCTGGCAGTCCTTTCTTCCTCCAGTGTATTGGTCCCATCTAGACACAGCTGCCGCCAGATGTTGCGGCCAGCAGCCATATTCTCCAGGTTTTATTTTGCACTTTTTAAGCGCCACTTTTCATCCTAGGATGCGCTGCAGACAGCGGGTGTTAAACTGTTCCAGGGACTTGATGTGGCGGCTGTAAGTAACCCAGGCTTCACAGCTATAGAGGAGGGTGGTGATGCAGATTGCTTGGTTAGACACTGATGTTTGTGTTTAAATTAAGGTTCTTGTTCTGAACAAACCCGGCGCCTGAGTCTCCCACAGGCAGCTGATGCTTGATTTAACCTGTTTTGGACCTCACTTCAGATATAATGCTCCCCAGGTATCTGAAAGATGGAACAACTGACAGTTTTTCCCCTGCTACAGTGAAGATGGGGGGTGTGGTTGGGATGTTGGCATGGGAGTCAGTTTGGTTTGAAATGTGCTGGGGACAAAGACGCATTCGGAAGTACATCTTCAGAAGTGCTGGTTACAATGAGGATGCACTCTTTTTTTCTCTCTTTAGTGCCGGTAATGAAAGGTTCTGAAAGACAGCATACCCATGTAGCTAATAACTAAGGAATAAAATGTTGACAAAATCTATCTGGCACGTTTTATGAAGAAAACGTTTCCAAAAGCATATGAGGACATATGACCCACTATGTTCTGCTCCATGTATCCAATGTTGACAACGTGACATGATATGGCTAAGCTAACAACATAAACAAGAGGAGCTAGGAAAGGAAATTAACTGTGTTTAAGTTCAGAAGGGCCAAACATGTGGCTACACATAGCACTACAAAAGTTGTCAAGATTGAAAAAGAAAAAAATATTTGTTGCCACAGCTGAACGCTGTAATCACAATATGAAGCTGTGTTTATCAGAAGTCACTGAGACACACACTGACACAGCACTACAAAAGTTGTCAAGATTGAAAAAGAATTCTGACCAAAACACATGCACTCCCCACAATTATTCCAGAATTCAAGCAAAGCAAGAATGACCAAATTCACTTCGTGTCAACAAGAGACTGACTCCTCAATTGCAAGTTAAAACAGCCGACCACTTGAATACAAAAAACACAAAAGATCTCGCCACAGCACCAGCAAATCTTAGGCAATAAATATCGTGTCTTACCTTTATTTATGTGGCGGTGGTCTGCAGATGCATCCCATGGTGTAGCCTACCACATCCATTTAGTCAGGTTATCGTTCTGATAATGTCCATGGTACTAGCAACCTGCTCTGGTGCTTTTTACCTATGTATTCAGGCATTCGTAGCGTTGATCAGCAGAGAAATAGTTTGCCAAAGGCTTAATTTCAATAATGACCGGCGACGCTCTACACATTATCCCGTTTATTACACGAGCTACGTGGCGCCAAAACAAAACAAATACTTCACATGGTGTCTTTTTACAATTTATTTGTTACCAGCATTCGTAGTGTTGATCAGCAGAGAAATAGTCCGCCAAAGACGTTGACGTCGCTTAGCAACCGAAGACGCTGGGGTTTAAAAGTTACCGGACTACTTGAGAAGTGATACCGACGTCATTACAGGCAAAAAGTCCTTTGTTTTCCATGATGGCGGTCAATTATACATAGCAATGGCAAATTATCAAATATAATTCACAGCCGGATGTTGTGAAGAGCCCATGCAATGGAATGGAGCGTTTCACGGCATTGAGAAGACCCGTGTAATAATCCATAATAATTCAACTAGATTTTTATTTTATTTTTTTACTAGTGGTGGGGACAAAATGAAGCTTGACGAAATCTGGTGGGGACGCGTCCCCGGCGTAATCAACGCCTATGGATGTTGGTACTCCATTGGCAGATTACCTCTGTTCTGGCTGTATTGATGGTCAACCCCATCCTGCTGTGTGCCCTAACTGCTGCATCTAGAACAGACTGGAGGCCTTGTGGAGAGTGAGATACAAGAGCACAATCATTTGCATACTGCATCTCAAGTATCCTTACTCTATTCAGTTTGATTTTTGCCTGCAGCCTCCTGATGTTAAAGAGGTAACCATCCAGCCTATACTCTACTGTCACCCCACGGTTTTCTTCAATCCCCTTGTGGAGAAGCTGGGTGACGCATAAGAGGAATATGTTAAAAAGCATTGGTGCCAATACACACCCTTGTCTTACCCCTGTGCACACTGGGAAAGGGCTAGACTCTTGACCTCTTATGGACACCCTAGCAGTCATTCCATCATGAAATTGACAGAGGATGTTGATGAACTTGATGGGACAACCAATCCGCATTAGGACATCCCACAAGAGATCTCTCTTCACAGTGTCGAAGGCTTTGGAGAGGTCGACAAAAACCATAAACAGGTCTTTATGTTGCTCCCTGCACTTTTCTTGGAGTTGTGTGAAGACCATGTCGACTGTGCTCCTGTTCTTTCTAAAACCGCACTGTGACTCGGGTAGCATTGACTCTGTGATATTATTAATGAGCCTTCGAAGCATCACCTTGGCCAGGACTTTGCCTGCCACAGCAAGAAGTGATCTGCCCCTATGGTTACCACAGATGGCCTTATCACCTTTGTTCTTAAATATGGTGACAGTGCTGGCATCTCTCCATTGTTGTGGGATGTTTTCATCAGCCCAAACCTTGGTGATGTACTGGTGTAATGTTCTTGTGCACAGATACCCTCCCTGTTTAAGCAGTTCTGCAGGGATATTGTCAGAGCCGGGAGACTTGTTATTCTTCAGGGTGCGGATAGCTGACAGAACTTCCAGGAAGGTTGGAAGTTGGCTGAGGTTGTCCATAGGGGAAATTCAGGCAGTTTCTTCAAGATAGTGTAGTCGGCATCAGAATCCTGATTCAGCAGGGTGTTAAAATGCTCAGCCCACCTCCCTAGGATGCTATCCTGGTCTTTCAGGACTTTAAGCCCATCTGCTACTTTCAGGGGAGTGATGCAGCGACTTCTTGGGCCGTAGATAGATTTCACTGCGTTTTAGAAATTGTGCATATCATTTATATCGGCGAATGACTGAATTTGCTGTGCCTTCTCCGTCCACCACTCGTTCTGCATGGTTCGCAGAGTTTTCTGCACTTCCTGTCGAGCTTTCTGTCATCGCTGTCTGGTAGTGCTGGATGAGGGGTTATTTAGGGTTTCCTGATGTACTTTGTGCATGTTGCTTAGCAGGTTATGGATTGACTCAGAGTTGTTATTAAACCAGTCTTGATGGTTCTTGCTTTTAAAGCCAATCGTTTGGGCTGCTGCTTCATGAAGGGCTGCAGTAACAGAGGTCCACTGTTGTTCTGTGGCATTTTCACTACTCAAGAGGAATTCTAGCTCCCCTAGTTTCTCAGCCAGGGAGCGACAGAACTCGTTCCTAGTTGTGATGTCTTCCAGACGGGCACAGTCTAAGCGCCTCCTACTGGATCCGCGTTTCCGCATGGGGGAACACACTTTCATGAGGACCTTGGTCATTATCATGCGGTGATCTGCCCAGCATTCTGCACCTCTCATGACCCGGGTTAGAAGAACATCTCTGATGTCGCTACGCCTCACGATGATATAGTCAATCAGGTGCCAATGTTTGGAACGTGGGTGCATCCATGATGCTTTAAATTGGTTCTTTTGCTGGAAGTTGGTGTTAGCTATGGTCAGGTTGTGCTCAGAGCAGAGGGTGAGTAGCCTCATGCCATTTGAGTTGGCCTGACCAATCCCATGCTTGCCAAGTACTCCCTTCCATATACCACTGTCCTGCCCAACTCGAGCGTTGAAGTCCCCAAGCAAGAAGATCTTATCATTCTTTGGGACCCGGTGGAGAGACTCATCCAGTGCCTGGTAAAAGGAGTCTTTAGATTCACTGTCGGATGGTAGGGTTGGAGCATACACGCTGAGTAGTGTGGCATAGCGGTTCTTCTCCAGGGGGATACGGAGGGTCATCAGTCTCTCACTGATGTCCACAGGTGTTTCAGTGAGTTCTGACTCCACCCATTCCTGTCATCGCTGTCTGGTAGTGCTGGATGAGGGGTTATTTAGGGTTTCCTGATGTGCTTTGTGCATGTTGCTTAGCAGGTTATGGATTGACTCAGAGTTGTTATTAATACCAGCCTTGATGGTTCTTGCTTTTAAAGCCAATGCTTTGAGTACGTGCACGAAGGGGAGCGGGGGAGGGGGAGTGCAGTACGACCGTTTGATTGAAGTACAAAGGCCGTGTTCAGACTGCAGGCAAATCTGAATCAAATCGGATTCCTTCTCATATCCGATTTTTAGGGCTGACTGTCCACACTGTTTTAGCAAGTGTCCAAATCGCATTTGGCTCTGTTCAGACTGGGTCACATTATTGACCCATCTGACAGGTTGCTGTAGCAACGACGTCGGAGCTGAGGCGTCATCCAGCGCGTGTGTTGTGTCTAGCATTCAGCACGTCTAATAGACCCGGGTTAGAAGAACATCTCTGAACGTCGCTGCGCATCAATGATATAGTCAATCAGGTGCCAATGTTTGGAACGTGGGTGCATCCATGATGCTTTAAATTTGTTCTTTTGCTGGAAGATGGTGTTAGTTATGGTCAGGTTGTGCTCAGAGCAGAGGGTGAGTAGCCTCATGCCATTTGAGTTGGCCTGACCAATCCCATGCCTGCCAAGTACTCCCTTCCATATACCACTGTCCTGCCCAACTCGAGCGTTGAAGTCCCCAAGCAAGAAGATCTTATCATTCTTTGGGACCCGGTGGAGAGACTCATCCAGTGCCTGGTAAAAGGAGTCTTTAGATTCACTGTCGGATGGTAGGGTTGGAATCATACCACCACCGGGAGGTGGATGGGCTAAAAATCGGACTTTGGCTGGCAGTCTGAACGCGGCCTTACTGTCCAATGCCACTCGGTGGGTCTGGAAATCATCAAGTTTTTCGAGCCCTGCCCGTTCCACAGATAATTGACCGTTAATTTTGACTCCACCCATTCCAAGTACATGGACTCGCAATCATGCACGAGCGAGAACACAGATGCGTGAGAGCGAGCCATTAGCTAGTTAGCTAGCTCCAGTAGCTACCGAAGGATAACAACAAACAGAAGCTTGCTCTGGGTCACAAGCTTTGAGTACGTGCACGAAGGGGAGCGGGGGAGGGGGAGTGCAGTACGACCGTTTGATTGACGTACAAAGGCCGTGTTCAGACTGCAGGCAAATCTGAATCAAATCGGATTACCTATCTAAGATCCATTAAGAGGGACTGAACTATCCACCTCTGAATTCATAGGAAAGTCAGGCGCCAGAGAGTCTGGGGTCAAGGCGTACTGACAACAACCTAATGTTTAGATTAGATTAACCACAGATGTTGAACACATAATTAAAGTAATGAATGGCTGACCGGGGAATAGCTTGGTGTGTGAGAATAAAAAGGCCAGGATCTTATGATCCTATGATCGCCAGTGCTTTGCAAACTACTCGGCCTTGTTGTGGCTTGTTCAACAATAAAGTCTTATGTCATACTTGCTCCGAACTCCTCGATTACTCATCCTCTCTTTGTTAGTTGAAGCGGTTATTTTCTACCATATAACTCGTCAGTGTAATCAGTGTTCATAATAGGCATGCAGGAACCAGCTGTGTACGCTAAGTTCAACAACGCATAGCAGACAAATGCAGAAGAATGGAGGAATCCTAGCCTCGGGGACTCGATGTTGGACGTTCACTCCTGCTCAGTGAATAGAGGAAACTGAACTTAGAAAAATCAGACTCAGAAAACTTAGAAAGAACTTCTTTCTGAAACACTACAAAAACTCAGCCCATCGGAAGCAAGCCTTGTCCAGCCACCCGCAAGGAAGGATTCCCCCCGCAGCCCTCGGGGGCAGCACAGGCCACCAGCCATGGGAACAAAGTGAATAGACTATTCCGACCGCAAGGAAAGATTGAGATACTCCCTCTTCCTCCCCAATCCCAAGGACCATCAACCATTGGAGAGAGGTAGAATTTGATAGCAAAATTACTTAGATAATGCCAAACTAGATATTCTCATTATGTAGAAATATCCTAGACAGCATATTACTAGCTGTTAGCGCATGTGTTTTAGTCTTTTTGATAGTTTTTTTTGCTTGCTTCAATGTTCCCAATATTAATCATGCAACATTAAAATTATGAACGACGCATCCTTCTCTCATCAGTCAGTGAGTACCTTAGTAAAGAAGAAGAATAGCGCTTTGTGATCAGTCAACAGTCAGTCTAAGCATCGTGGATCTCACTAGGTTACTTAGTCGAAATCAAAGAAACATATCCCTAGAGTTAGTTATTTCCAAAGTGTTGTATGAAGATATACCTGGGCCTAGCGAAGTTGGCCTGAAGTACCCAGAATGTAACCAGTTGCTAATGTGAACCAACCAGCATTGAGGATCAGTCTGTACAGACAGGGGGTCAAGAAGAGTGCATACTCTTTTGTACAGACAGAGTGACAAAGAGGAACCCCCAGTTCCGCACAGATGCGCCTCGGGCGGAGCGCCAAATGCCATCACGAGAGGCGAAGGTGTCAAACCGATGGACAGCGGTAGAGAACTACTGGACTGGCCCCGGGGAGGAGCCAGGGCTATAAGAAGCACACAGCCGCTTCGGCTCGGCGCGATTACACAGCCGTCCTAGGCGAGGAGAGGTCGTCCGCCACGGAACTCAGCGCTGCGTTGTAACCCGCCGCATTTTATTCCAACCTGTTTAGAGAGAACATATTTTGTATTGTACAACCAGAATTAAACTAATCAGCTTTGCAACCAGTAAACCACGGATTGAATGACCTTTGTTCACCTTAGGCGGGCCCAGTAGTGGTCCCGCTCTCCTACACTCCGATCCGAGAAAAAACTAGACAACAAATGTCTTAAACAATCCTAGCAAACGTCCAAGTGCAGGGATCCCAGGGGAGAGCCATCACACAGACGGGATCGGCAGCCACGGCCCTGGCCAGGGTTAGGCTCAGGGGTGGGGCGCTGGAGCAACGGGGTAGGTTTCTGGTTAACACGATAGTTAGGGGCTGGGCGAGTCTCCCCGCCGACCTGTTGACAACCTTTACTGGATACGGGGTTCACTAAATCCTCCTCCCATGAGGCGGTAGTCGACGGATCTACATACACACATACATACATACATATACTGTACACATACATACATACATACATACACACCTATACACATACATACAGTACATACACACATACACATACACACACACATATACACATACATGCATACACACATATACACGTACACACGTATACACGTTGTGGCAACCCGGCCCAGGCCAATTAAGCAGACGGAGAACACCTGTGGAACAGGTGGAGAAGCGGGGCTTAAATAGCCTGCTTCTCCACTCATTTGGGGCTCTCCCAGCCATGTGGATCCTGCACGGAGAGACCGGTCCTCGTGGGTGACGGGATTCCACCCACGACGGAGGGGACCGTGAGTTCCTCCCAGGTTTTCTGTTATTTGCATTTTGAGAGACTTTATGTTTGCTTTGAATTGGTGTCTTGTTTGGGAGGAGGTGGTTCGCTCACCGTGCCGGGTTGCCACAGTGGTGGAGGATGCGGGCAACTCGACCGAGCTACGGGCCATTTTTGGAGGCAACACCCACCTCAAGCAACCCCCAAACCGAGACGACGCAGCCGGAGACGCGCAGCCTGAGACGACGCAGCCGGAGACGCGCAGCCTGAGACGACGCAGCCGGAGACGCCGCCGCCGGAGACGACGCAGCCGGAGACGACGCCGCCGGAGACGACGCCGCCGGAGACGACGCCGCCGGAGACGACGCCGCCGGAGACGACGCCGCCGGAGACGACGCCGCCGGAGACGACGCCGCCGGAGACGACGCCGCCGGAGACGACGCCGCCAGAGACGACGCCGCCAGAGACGACGCAGCCGGAGACGACGCAGCCGGAGACGACGCAGCCGGAGACGACGCAGCCGGAGACGACGCAGCCGGAGACGACGCAGCCGGAGACGACGCAGCCGGAGACGACGCCGCCGGAGACGACGCCGCCGGAGACGACGCCGCCGGAGACGACGCCGCCAGAGACGACGCCGCCAGAGACGACGACGCCGCCAGAGACGACGACGCCGCCAGAGACGACGACGCCGCCAGAGACGACGCCGCCAGAGACGACGCCGCCAGAGACGACGCCGCCAGAGACGCCGCGCGACGGGAGACGCCGCGCGACGGGAGACGAGGCGCGACGGGGGGGCGAGGCGCGACGGGAGACGAGGCGCGACGGGAGACGAGGCGTGACGGGAGACGAGGCGCGACGGGAGACGAGGCGTGACGGGAGACGAGGCACGCCGGCAGCAGAAGCAGCCATGCTGTGCGCCGGACCGTCGCTCCTCCGAAAGGCCACCCAAGTCTTCAGCGAAGGGTGGAGGAGTGTGGCAACCCGGCCCAGGCCAATTAAGCAGACGGAGAACACCTCCACTCATTCGGGGCTCTCCCAGCCATGTGGATCCCGCACGGAGAGACCGGTCCTCGTGGGTGACGGGATTCCACCCACGACGGAGGGGACCGTGGATTCCTGCCAGGTTTTCTGTTATTTGCATTTTGAGAGACTTTATGTTTGCTTTGAATTAAACATGCTTTTTTGGCTGTTCTCCTTGAATTGGTGTCCTGTTTGGGAGGAGGTGCCTCGCTCACCGTGCCGGGTTGCCACAACGAATACACATACACACATACACACATACATACACACATATACATATACACTTACACACATGCATACGTACACGTACACACATACATGCTGCAGGCGATCATGGACAATCCCTCTCACCCTCTCTACGCCGAGCTGAGGGCCCTCAGGAGCACATTCAGCCACAGACTCACTCAGCCACGGGCCTCAAAGCGCTTGGGGGGCTCTTTCATCTCATCAGCTATCAGACTTTATAACACCTCAACCCCCCGCTCCCAACGTCCCCAAAGCCCCAACAGATCCTTTTCCCGACTGATTAAGGACTGAACCCCACCTCAGGACTGACTTGTTAGCCTTGTTATTTATTTTTATTTTTTTTCCATTACCTCAGGAACCCTGCACACTTGGCACATTTATATTTATATTATACATTTTATTTCATATTATTTATTTATTTAACACACAGGCCAACTACAAACGGACAGTTACATGCATATAGTATGTTTATTTTATCTTATTCAAATAGTTTTGTTCTACCATTTTATTTTAAATTAGTACATTTATTGTATATATACTGTTTTTCGCAATTCTCTTTTCCCGCTGTACTGCTGGTCACCTGTGGATTTCTCCCAAGGGGGATTAATAAAGGACTATCTTATCTTATACACACATACATACATATACACACACACACACACACACACATACACACACACACACACACACACGTACATACACACATGCACACACAAATACATACACATACATACAACATACATACATACATACACACACAAAAAAAACACATACATACATACACACACACACGTACATACATACACACACACAAATACATACTTACACACACACACACACACACACACACACACACACACACACACACACACACACACACACACACACACACACACACACATACATAGGTTCTGCTCTCTGCTATCACTTGGTCAGAATAAACTCTGTTCCCTTTTAAGACATTTCCTCCTAGCCTCTAACAGTCTGACCTGAGGAAAGAACTGCTTCAGTTGTGTCTGACCAGTTCTAGACGGTCACAGTATTAGATCACCAAGAGATGCATTGTCTCATTCGTAAGCAGACTGCTGTGCAGCCTGGATTCTGCTTATCAACCTGTTGAATGTTGTCCTTGAAGTCCAGATGGCCTCGTTCTGAACTCTGTTTCACATCTCTATTCCCGTGGGGGGGGGGGGGGGTCTCTGAGTCAGCAGTCTGCTCTTAGCCCTCCCCCTCCGGGTCTGTCCATGGTTTAACCCCAGGCTCTTCTCAGGATCATTTTGATCATGTACATTGATTGGTTCTCTGCCTCTGTTGGGAAAAATAGTCTGCCTCGTTACTTGAACAGATAAACTGAGACGGAGAGGAGATAAAATTGTCGGCACGAGGGCCTCGGATTTATTTAGTAAGGTGAACAAGGTTATACTGAGCTATAGAGCGTAAGAGATCGATCGAGTGAAGATGTGTAAGTCCCTAACAGCGCTGAGGTCGTCCGGAGCTTCGCCTCCGTAGAGGTTCTGCTTCAAATGAGCGTCATGTCCTTCTGGGTGTACCAGTCTTATGTGTTTTCTTAGTTGTGTGGTTCAGGGCTGGCGTGGGGGTTTCTCGAGAGCACCTGCCTGGCCTTGAGCACCCCGGGCTGTGGCCGAGTGTTATCAGCAGATAGATTGGGATGAGCGTGTGAATTGCGTGGGCATCTGACGGCCCCTAACGTTGGGACATGTGGTCTGCACTATGGGCCTTAACGTGTGCCTATATCTGTGTTGTATGTGGTGTGTTTGTTAGGTTTTTTAGGCCATCACCTTATTGGAGCACAAGGTAGCTAACATTAGGACCATATATTTGTAGATGCAGATGAATCAGACGCCGTGAACATCTTGGTGCTCCTCGTCTATTGGAACATAGATGGAGGGGATGGACGACCGAGGAAGAGGATAGTTATAACAGTATGGATATAGGATAGTGATAACACTATGGATAGATAGAGGATAGTTCTAACACTGGATAGATGGAGGATAGTTATAACATTAGCAGTATGCAGCCACGTTTCTCTCTCCAAATGAAGTCCTATGTCCAAGGCCCACCATCATGTATGAATGTGAGTTTAAGTGAAGAGGGGAGTGTGGAAGACCATCACCAGACGACATATAAGGGCATGGAGTGAACGAGCTAGGCTGGTACCGGTATCTCGCTGCTAATGAACGACCATGTCTGGGCGTTTGTGAACCCAGACGAAGGAGGATATACAAGATGATATAGATAAAATGAGGTTTCTGTTGTGTGGTTCACATAACCTACTTAGAGGAAAACTATATATTCTAACATACATACTGCCATTCTAATAATCTCATATTTATTTTTCTGTTAGCTATTTTTATTATTTAAACTTCATTCCTTGCCCTCAAAGAGTTCCTTCTCTGAGTACTTTCTCTGAGTGACAGACGTCATGAGGGTTTGTGCAGTGAACATACAGACACTTTGTCCCAGTATACATGTGGCTGCATTAAGAGGACAACTAGGGGAATTCTGCATTCTGGTTTAGTTTGATGAGCCGTCATTCTGTCCTAACGGTCCTCATTAGTCATGGCCATAGAAGATCACCCTCTCAGATTCAGCTATCGGTAGGACTTGTGTAGAATAGTGCCGTGTGCAGTCCTTCTCTGCACTCTCGGGGGTCTGCCTGAACCTGATCGTATTAAACCACTGCTGTAGTAAGCTGGTCAAAGACAAGACGATTGGGAGGAATTAAAATAGGTTTCAAGGAAGTTTAATCATGATCTTGCCTACGTGAATGTAATAAGTGTGGCAAAAGCAGTCAACGAAGGCCTACATTGTGAGGGTCATCCACGTGTTACTCCCTACTGCTGCTCTGATGAACCGGTGAGAATGCTAACTCCAGGTAGAGCCCTAGGGTGTTAAACTACTCTCTACCCGTCTCCCCCCATCCGGATAGGAGGAGACGGGGGCTTCATGATGGCCACAATAAAGGAAGGAGACCCTGACAGTGCTCTCCGATGTTTAGCTCCACTGTCCCCAGACTTTGATCACAATCACACAGCTCTCTCTCTACAGCAGTCAGCTGACCCCCTGTGGAGTCCTTGTCTGAGCCAGAGGTGTCTGTCTCTTGAAGCTGGAGTGGCCAATCCTCTCCTTGAAGGTTCTCAGGGTTGATAGTCCAAGACAAGTGGGGGGGTAACAGCTCTAAAGTGAACTGACACCCCGTCCACACGGGCGGAAAACTATCTTTTCCCCTCTGCTTCCCTTTGATGCGTTTCAGGATTATCTCCGTAAAGACGGACTCGCGTCGAGCTGTAGAAACCCTGTAGTGCATATTCAAGGCCAGACATTCTTTATTGACACACATGTACAAAGGTAAGTGTACATGTGTACATCAGGTCAAAAGGATGACACAAAAAAGCCCATGGGCTTATTTCCATTATGGTCCCTTTGTAGTGTCAGCATGTTGATAGGTGTAATGTGTGTGTTAAATGTATTGTACATGACAGTGTGGGAACAAAGTAAAAAAATACATTCTAATCACATTCACAATTCATAAAATATGACATTCCAATCACACTTTCAAAATTCCTATATACATTTCATAAAAATCTGTAAAAGAGACACCATAATAAATATCTATATGACTGTCTGCTGCTCAACCATTTCTTTAAGGCTGTTTTAAAACTGACAAGAGAAAAAATTGTCTTCATACTAGCAGGTAACCGATTCCATAAAACTGCAGCTGAATATAAAAAAGAGCCCTTTCCCATTCAACTTCTAAATCTGAACAACAGCAGATAAGTTGCACTTCTCCCTGTGGAGTAGCTATGTGTGTTTAGTATCCTAGAGAAATAATTGCATAAATATTCTTCTAGCGGGAACGTGACGTCATTTCCTGGCTTGTAGCGTTCCCGTTTGTCTTTGTGATTGTGCATGTCACTTGCTTGTCATTGTTATTGTTAGCTACATTAGCATCTTTAGCAAACCAGCTCAAAAACAAACAACACAACTTTATTATTATTGTATTGCACGCACAGCAATACTGTGCAATGCATTTGGTGAACGGAATAAAGTAGCAATTTAATCCAGTGTGTAATAGAATTTCAAATCGACATTAAAATGACCAACGTGGTACAAATACAGAGAAAATAATTATCTTTAAGGGCGCAGCAACTTTCTTTATCGAGTTGTACGTTCAGCTTCACCGAACGCGCTCAACTCTCAGAACCACACGCGGGACGCGTCTAAACCGCGCCCACTTCCGTAGTACGGAAGCCTCGGTGGCTGCCGCGAACAACCTTGCAGAACAGCCGCGAAAAAATCCCACTCTTTCAAGATGAAAGATCATACCGCGAAA
>OLKM01002076.1:0-86261 GCA_900291075.1 Melanogrammus aeglefinus | reverse complement strand
TGTAATAACCCTCAAAGAACTTGAGGGATTGCCCAGTGACACTCAGCGCGTATTCTCCCTGCTTTGCCATCGATCGCTTCCTTCTACGTGGCAAAATATCCGGATTCTCAGTCACAAGCCCCCAAAGGGACACAAAGAGCTAAAGAGGTGGACTACAGTATAAGGGCCCCAAAAGTACACACAGGTAAAGAGGTTGGACCTGTACAGTATAAGCCCCCAAAAGAAGACACACCAGAGTAAAAGAGGTGACCTACAGTATTAGCCCCCAAAGGGACACCACAGAGTAAAGAGGTTGGACCTACAGTATAAGCCCCCATAAGGGACACACGAGTAGCGATCAAGACTGTAAGCCTACATAGGGACACACCTAGTAAAGCAGAGAAGGCAACGAAGAGTGCACAGAGAGGGATTCATGTGAATTACCAAAACATCCTCGATTGTTGCCGTTGTGAAGCCAAAGTCATGACAGATAAATTGCCCAGCAAGTATGTTGACATTTATCTTGGTTTGCTCAAAGGTGGGACCTTGGACTTCATGCTCGATAGTTTATCAGTTGTTCCTAAAAAGAAAACAGAATTAAGTAATCGTTATTTTCTGTAAAAACAAATATTTTAACTATAGAAGTTGTAAGTAAGTATAGAAACTATTTTCTTTGTATTCAGGTACAAACCTTCCCCTGGGTTATGGTTATATCATTTTCATTAATTCTATTCCTAACCTGTTAAATGATCATAAGGGCCACTCTAAGTGGGATAATAATAGTTAATATAGTGGATTCTAATTCCTGATCTATATTGTTTCACTTAACTTCCACGCCATACATTTTTGATGTGGCATGAACGGACCCGCTCACCTGTCTCCATTGCCGTTGTGAGAGTCGCTCTGGTGTCGGGGGCGTGGATATCAGCGTGTATGTCAAGGTGCGTTTTCATCGTCGAGGCTCGTCAAACACGGAAACGCCTTCCTGGCATCCGTTCGGCTGCATTGTGTGTGGTGGCAACAATCCTGGCAAAAAACGGGCCTATTGTTAGTTGAGGTCCTACATGTTTCCTGTACGTTAGTTGAGTGCAGGGTGGTGTAGTGTGTCAGGATAAAAGTAGTTTTCATTGATTTTAATATAATAAAGCCTATAGGCTGAGGCATATGTTGTGGAATAGTACGCTCCCAAAGGATGAAGATTTATATACGTTTGAGAATTACCTTGTTTTGTTCATGACACTTGGCAGTCTTGGAAAGGCTATTATTGACGTGTTTTAATGGGCAAAGATTACAGCTAAGATTAGGGGTTATATGCCAGTTCAGCCTATGAAGTCCATAACAACATTTAGAATCTAATAACTAATTGCTGGATGCTACTTAATAGATAGCTTGCTATATATATATATATTATATATATATATATATATAATATTATATATATATATATATATATAATATTATATATATATATATATAATATATAATTAATCCACATATAATAAATATGCTACACCATATATGTGTTCCAACAATGAAAAAGAAAGGTAATGAAGCAGGTGATATATCATCTCTTAAGAAACCATAACAACTTTTCAGCATTTCATCTCTGTTGCTTAATTCCCTAAAAGGACAAGAGTACAAAAAGGGCGGCCCAGTGTATTAAATATATCTGTACAAAAATTAAACCTTAGTTTCGTTACACCATACCATGTTCATGTAGTATTCGCGTCCTGTGAGAAGCCGCCCAGGTCAATCGCGCGAGTTCCCCAGTGAAGGGTGGTGGAGAGCCTGTACATCTGATCCTTTGACCAGCGAACCACTGAGCTGCAGCACCAGGTACTGGGTTTTCACCTGCGAGCCGGGAGGAACTTGATGGCCGGGGCCGCGGCTCCCTCCGCCCTCCGTATGGAGGGTGGCCAACTGTCCGTCCCCAGCCTTGGTGTAGTTGAGCTTGTTGGAATGGATCAGGATCAATTGAGTCTCCTCCACACACTTGAACACCACATGGGAGGTGCCTGCACAGATGAGCCAGATGAGGAAAAGAACACATTTGAGGTGATACCAATGGATTCACCTCTTGAGGGCTTTTGAGTTGCATGTTATGGGAGGACTTTTTCCATAGTCATTTCGTTCTTAGACTTTGTCTGAAACCCTGCACACATACACAATGCATACCATACACAAGATGAATGTTGCACACAACCAACTCACGTTTACTCTGAATATTATACATCCTGATTCACTGTACAACATGTGGAACATCCGTACTGTTACATATTCAAGATGGGCTTTTTCCTATTAAATACAATGAAATGAGATTTTCTAAGAGGGATTATATAGAACCAGAATGAGATCCCTTCCCTTATACAGCACATCATTAGGCCTCTCACATCACACTGATTCATTCACTCTTTTTTTCACAAAGCCATACCGAGCGACTTTCCACAACGCCTTTTTTGTCTTTTCATCTTAGCTTACCCTGTAAAAATGTTAAAGCTTGGTGACGGTGGTCTGGGTGCAGCCTGGGGTGAATGTGTTATGACATTTGTAGTTTTCCGGCACCAGGCTTTTGGGGCAGACGGGTACTTGTCCCATGGGTTTCGTTGGAAGGCGCAGGGTGTGTGACTGTGGGGAGGGTGGTGACTGTGGGGATGTGGTGCCCTTTCCAACCGTGTGGGGCCAGGCCGTCCGTCTTGGCCTTCTCCTGGGAGTAGACCACCGACAGGGCGATGATGGTGGCCACGGGCCCCAACGCCCACGAACGATTTCCCACCACAACCGACCGCTTTACTGATGAAGAAGGCCCTTGGGCACCCATGTTGTCAAGGGATTTGACACCTCACAACCGCTCAGGGACTGGAATCGCCATAAGGGGTGAGCCTCTTATTGTAGTCACAGATGGATCCACTGCCTCCTTCCTTGAGTCAATGGCTGATCTATTAACAATGAGACTATGGATGGAAATGATGACTTAGCGGCTTTGTGGTTGGGTGTACCTTGAACCTACTCGCAGTTGCACTCCCAAAAAAAACAACCACGTGCAGAGATATATATGATATGATTATCTATGACATGTATATGATATGGTTTTTCATTGCTCTTGTTTTGAATTAGATTTCTATCTCTTTTTAATTGATGCCACTGTCCTGTACTTATCTGCTATGACGCTGTATCTTTACTGCTATTTTCTCCCGTCTGAAAATAAGAGAGCATCATTATCCTATAAATATGCATGCTGATGTGCCTGGAATTTTGTAACATTGGTTATGTGTCTGTGTGTTGTGTGTGTGTGTGTGTGGTGTGTGTGTGTGTGTGTGTGTGTGTGTGTGTGTGTGTGTGTGTGTGTGTGTGTGTGTGTGTGTTCTGGGTTTATATTCTGAATGTGTATTTTTTGTGTGTGTGTTACTCCTGTCAACTCCTGGCAAAGGCGCAGCAAAGGCTGGAGGCTTTGCCATCCAAAAACAATTTAGTTTTAACCATCATTTTGGTTCAATTATAACACTCTTATGCCACAAACTAGTTTTTAGCCAGACTGTTTTATGAAGATATTTTTTATGGTAAGTGATAAAGCATAAATGCCTGAGTGCGATAAAATGGTTAAGAATTGCATAAGCGGAGATTAGTTTATCAGCCATTCAACCAATGTGGAATCACCACACAGTTCAAAGGATGATGGAGCACTCATCATCGATGATTCATCTTCATGAGGTCAACTTGCCACTTTTGTTTGTCAATTTCATGTATGTATCCATGTCCATATTGACTTTTGGCTGAGGTGACTAATCCATATGCATGTGGTACTCAGTTATGCTATGAATGCTTCTGAACAACAATGGTATTGATTATTGTATTGACAACAAATGACAGTATCTTCAACAATCACAGTACAAGAGACACAGTGTCATCGTTGTGATGATTTGGCCTACCTTCAAAACTATCCTGACATCTCATGATGTTGGATCCACCTTGCTGTGTGTTGCTGCTCTTTTTTTTACTGTCAGTTTCAGTTTTTCCTCAGCTTATGTTTGCAGGACTGGACATTTGGAGTTGGTCGCATTGAGCAAACAAGCAGGGGTTAAGGGAAGTTCAATGCCCTATCCAGACTTTGCTTGAAGAAATGGATCCTGAAATTAGAAACTACATTTTTACTTTTTAAGTTTATATGAATGTCCAGTGAGTGCATTGGATTACAGTCAAAGGCCAAAATCATAGGTTGTTAGAATTATTTGTATT
This sequence comes from Melanogrammus aeglefinus, assembly GCA_900291075.1. Classification (NCBI taxonomy): domain Eukaryota; kingdom Metazoa; phylum Chordata; class Actinopteri; order Gadiformes; family Gadidae; genus Melanogrammus; species Melanogrammus aeglefinus. Next base: position 82,049 of record OLKM01002076.1, on the reverse strand, counting down.
TCCATGGAAACAAAAGCAATAACGCCGATGTCAAAATGTTTGATATATCCTACGCATGTGATGGTCGACAGGCCATATTTAACTCCCTCCAGAATGATGGCCAGTTGGGGAAGGATTGTAGTCCAGTGAGTGGTGTTGAATGGATATTCATTTCAGTCCACAAAAACCTCATTATTTTATCAAAATTTTAAAACTTATATTATTTAATAATTATTAGTATTATAATAATATTCAATCTCCAAATGAGAGCTTTGTCAATGGTCTCATTATGATCCATGATATGGTCAATTAAGTCATCTCTGTAACATCGAACGACATCAGAAACATTTTATTACATTGTGACAGTAAACCTTGGCTGTTAATCATCAGTGTTTAACTTATGTACAACTTATCTTCCAAAGTCTTTATCTGAAATATAAAGTGTAATAAAAAATCCATGCCAAAGAATGGTATTTCCACAGAAGAAAGCTTAAAAAAGGGATACAATTTATGGGCATGCAGCAACATTTTTAAGACATAGCCGGAGCTACAGGGGTGTGGTGTTAGTTTCAAGAAGACTGTGTGTATTTGAAATAACAAATCCCATAACCACAACCAACAAATCTAATTTATTAATCCATTATTTTGTGGGTAGCTCACTCACGCATTTAGCCATGCCAATAATAAATGCACCAATGCCATTGTGATACACTTGAGATGGTGTCTACTAAATGGCATTTATTCTTATAGATTGATACATCCTCAGAGGGAAACTCAACAACACATTACAAAGCTGTTTGAGACAATCAAGGTTTTTAGCTGCTTTTCCACTGAAGACCTGAAGTACAGTAAGTTGTATGGAAGATTACACAGTTCAGCCAATTTCAATCAGGACATTATGTAAGGCGATATTGTTTGGCTATTATAATTGATTTTGTTTATTGTAACCTTTAACATTCTCATTAAATCATATGTGTTCCTTAAAACATGTAAGGTTAAAGCTAGAGTAGGCAATTAATTTTAGGATGTATTTCTAGTCATATTTCTTGAAATTCTCTTTCCATACCGATCATAAAAAAAGGATTTTCAATATCACCGGCTTTCCATTGCCCTGCCTTAGTTACTTTAAAGGACTAGCCTGACATGTTTGTTATGTCCTGTTAGACAGAGAGAGAGAGAAAGAAGTGGGAGTAGGAAACAAAATGCTTGTAAAAAAAAAATAGCACCTGATGTTATGCACTGGACATAGGGCATTATTTCTCACCAGCCGAGCTTGACCTTGGTTGAAGATGAACCCTCTTCTCTTCCTCTCAGATAACTTATCCGATGTGAACAATGTGCAGGAGCACAGTATATATGTGCAGATTGTGACCTATCTTAAGCACTCATCTCATCTCGTCTCATTTATCGTCAGTCCGCCTCACACCCTGCAGTGTTATTTTCCGTCCATAAAGATGAACCCCATTTCACATGGTGGATGCGCTGAAATCTTTCAATAGTCAAAATATCTCTCAATGGACATCACAGCCCGATGCACTGATTCATATTTCGTCTGAAGATGTGTTTTCATCAACGTTTTTTTACACATATTTCAAATAATGCATCACTGCACTTTTTGACAATTGTCTTTGTAATACTTGATTTTTAACTAGTGTAATTTGAGAGACTTTATTAGTCTTATGATGGAAAATTTATTTGGTAATACTGTAGTGTCATATTTTAATCTTGGATCCAGCAGTCCTATGATGATATAACTGATATAAATATGATGATATAACTTTTGGGGGGAGACGGCACAGAGCATGGACCAGGCACCGGTTTGCGAAACGGAGGTATTCTATGGAAGACAAACCTCATTCACAGGAGTGGATGAAGCTTTCAGAAGGGGATTTTAACGAGCGTATGTCAGTGGTCAGCCGACACGGTGTGGATTTGAAACCTCTACCTACACTTATTTGCAGTTTACCTACTGCGGGGCCGAATTTGTGTTTGCCAATTGCACGCTTATGGATACCGGCCGGCAGCAATGACCACCTCCACTTCTGAAGTACAGAAGCAGAGGATACAGTAAGTTTATGTTTATTTAGGATTTTACAAGATTTTACTTATGACTTAAGTGTCTCTTATGTCATAAGAGACACTTGGTTTGTGACTAAGCGTCATATGAGAAACTTTGATTGGTTTCTAGTGTTATTTGAGACACTTGATTGGTTCCTAGTTTTATGTGAATGTTGTGGGGTGTGGTGGAGATATTTAGCTCAAAACGTTATAGGCTTTCCCTATTCTTTTATCTGATTTCTTCTTGCAATATCACGGTATGATGCACTCTACTCACACACAAGGTGAACAACTTCAATCAATAATTTACCACAATGCTGATTCTTAATTCTCAGTCCTATCCTTCCAAATCGGCAACAGGATTCCTTTTCCAAATTGTCATAGTTCTGAATTAAAAAGGAAAGCAATTGGATCATTCTTTATCAGAATGGATTAACTATTGATGGACATATTGATAAACTCTTGACGGACACATAGAAATAGTTTTCTTCTGTTCACCTGTCCTCTTTATTATCATTTTTTAAAGTATGATTCAAATAGCTGTTCATCTTCAGTTCCCTCTCAGCTGTGATCCTCTTGGCACTGTCCTACATTCAAGATGAGGTCATTGCAGCAGCCTGGAGGGGATTGACAGTGATAACTGTCTACAATAAGTATACCAGTATTTCCATCTCACTTGGATTTTTTTTTCCACTAATGTCTTGATGATCACAGATACTGTTAGGATAAATGATTGCCAAGATAGACTAAGAGAAAGAAGAAAGTTAATTATTAATTAATTAATTAATTTATTATTTATTATAGTTATAAAATTGTTTTATTTCCTGTATGTCTGGCTAATAGATACCAGTCATATGCCCAATGGTTCCCATTGTAAAGGCTGATTGTGGGGGTCTTAGTGCACGTGACATGTGATAAATGAAAAGGCTCAGATTGACCTTCAGTTCTTCTAGTGGGTCTTTAAAACACTGCATTATGATCACCCTCTAAACATAAACATCCACTGATCATTTCTGTGAGATATATGTATGTGTACGGTGTGTGTGCGTGTGTGTGTGTGTGTTTCTATTGTTGTAGTCATGATGCTGTAAGGACTTTTAATTTAGTAGTTAATTTGAACTAGATAGTAAATCCTAAATCCAGATTCCCTTTATTGCTGCTACATGATATCAATTGTTTCGAAACCAACAAGCATTTCCAGCATAATTTGACAAAGCCCAACCCTTTAGCGCCCCCTGTTGGACCGTCACGAATTACCTACGAATTATCTTTGAATAATTGATAACGTCAAGGCTCATTATTATAATGTAGAAGATATATATGAAATATATAATAAATACTGTAACAACTATTTAAATATTACACATATAACTAATGAGATGGGAGTGGGGTTGCTGATTGATCTCGTGTCATGTGCGTGTGTATACACACACACACACACACACACACACACACACACACACACACACACACACACACACACACACACACACACACACACACACACACACACACACACACACAATCAATCAGCAACCCCACTCCCATCTCTTCAAATCATCGACAACATAAATAACAAAAAGATTATTCAACCCCCTGACACAGACGAACACGCTTGCGCGCTCACAAACAGAAAGACAGACACGTCACCATGGCAACGAGACGCAGTTCGCCAAGAATCCAGAACTCTTCCGTCCTCCTCCGCTCCGCTCCGCTAGACTTCACTCGTCTCAAACGCAGCTTGCCATCGAGACTTGAGTTCCCCCCCCCCCACCCACCCACCCAAGTCTTTTATTAATTTAAATACCACCGCACATCCCTACAATTGGGTGTAAACTTCTGTCCGTTCGCTAGGCTCGACAAGCACCGCTAAAACATGCCTTTAATTGTGAAAGATTATACCTGGACGCAAACGGAATCGATGGTTTACCTACGTGTGCCTTTGAAAGGGGCTACCGCTGAGCACGTCGACATACTCTCTACAGATGAGTATCTCAAGGTAGAGCCTGACTGGACACGATAAGCGAGTCAGTGTGTTGATAAAGTATTGTGTTGTGTTACCCGTCATCTCAACGCGACCCCACGTATCGACAGGTCCACTTCCCACCGTTCCTGTTGGAGGCATTTCTATTTGAAGCTGTAGACGAAGCGAAGAGCACAGCCAAGATTGGAAACGGAGTAGCAGTCATCTCTCTGCCGAAAAAGATCCACCGACTATGGGACCACCTCGTTTTAAGTATTGGTAAGGAAGAAATGTCCTGATGTACCTGTCACCCATATATGCATGACAAGACGATCTGACACATATCTTTTTCTCCATTGAATACGTTTCAGATGATAAACAGACGAAGAAAGAAATTCGAGAAAGAGCATTGCAGGCTCATATGGAAAAGACTGCGGATGGCCGCAAAGAAAAAGCTGTGAAAAAGCAACAAGAGAAAAAATATGCCCTGGAGACGATGATGAAGGTAGTGTGATGAAATGATCAAAAGTATCATTATTTAAAAGAACGTAAACTTTGACCTGACTCTTTGTTATCTATTTACATTTCTATCATCGACATGACTATGCCAGCTTGAACAGGAAGAAAGAGACTTGATTCAGAAGATGAAGGATGAAGAACGAGAGAAAGCAACAGCAGAACTTGAGGGATGGAAAAAAAGACAGATTCAAACAGCTGTGGAAAAACCGCCAATCAACCTGACCAACAGGGATACAGTTCAGACCCTACACCAGGCTTCACGTGGCTGCAGTGTCAACCCTGGTGAGCATATTTCTGTACACTTGTTTTTTTTTAATAACAAATAAAGTATTACAACAAATGAAGAGGTTGGTATGTCAGCTATTCCCAGAAACGGCTATGTTGCCCATTCTCCTAAAATCTGATACATTTCTTTCCTATTTTTTGCAAATTAAGCCAAGGTTACTTTGATTATTATTTAGCCTATTATTGTTGTCCTTTTGTTAAACGGTACTCATCATCTTCTTACCTGCAGGTCCGACCTCCTCCAGAGCAGGCAGCAGAAAGGAACAAGTGGACCTACCTGCACCGAGGTCTTCCGGAACGATCCAGATCAAATTCACACCGAGAGTGTTCCCCACGGCCCTTCGGGAGTCCCGGGTGCCAGAAGAGGAGGAGGTATGGCTTTCCTTTGGTTTTCCCTCTATGTCCCACGTTGCAGAGAAAGTGGTCAATTACTACTTTGATCAGAACCAGTGAGTAACCGTACAGTTTGACGACTGTATAACCAAATGAATGCTACATTAAAACCGGAAAAATGACAAAGTACCGCCTACCTTTGGAGTTTTAAAAGCGGATCACAAATCAGCTCTGGCAAAAACTCTCTGCCGTTTACACTTGTCCCCGGGATATTTTCTTTCTCCCTCCCTCTCTCTTCGCAGAACAAACTTGGTATACATGGCCCAAACAACATTTACAGCTGTGAAAAAAAACAAAGACTAGCATCCATTCTCTCCACCTATATAAGAGACCTGCTTATGTTACGCTAGACAAAGCTCTTCTGTCCTAACAGTGGCTTAGAAAGCAGGCGGAGGCCAGACGCGCAGGAAACACAGAGCTGGCTGCTGAACTGAGGGATCTCAGCGATGAGGAGCGGAATCCAGACTGGTTGAAGGATAAGGGCGAGTAAGTCCAGTAAACATCCACCAGACATCTGGAATTGGCATGGTTTTGTCATAAATTAATGTTATAAACCATCTTTTGTTTAGCAAATATTTTGCAACTGGAAACTATCAAGGTGCAGTTAATGCATACAACCTGGCGATCAGGCTGAACAGCAAGATCCCAGCCTTCTACTCGAACAGGGCTGCCTGTCATCTCAAATTAAGAAACCTCCATAAAGCTCTTGATGATACGTCAAAGGTGCGTATCAGACTCCGCCATATGGTCACATTCAAAAAAACATCTAGCTACATGATGAATACGTGACAGGAGCGCAGGATTTGAAGAGGAGGGTGGTCCAAATAGCCATAATGTGATCCTCAGGCTCTAGATCTCCTGACCCCGCCCGTAGCTGACAACGCATCGGCCCGAGCAAGAGCCCACGTGAGGCGGGGCACTGCCTTCTGTGAGCTGGAGCTCTATACTGAAGGTAGGGAAGGCTCTCCTTAAGTGCTCCATCAATAAGCTCTTTAATGATCCACCATGCTAGGAGACAATGCCAGCCAAGGTCAAACTTTGACTTTGTCAATTGTATTTTTTTTGACAGGTCTTCAAGATTACTCGGCAGCTTTAAAGATCGATCCTCAAAACAAAGTCTTACAAGCAGACGCGCACAGAATCAGGCAAATCATTCAAGGGTGCATTACAGGCCCGGATAACTAATTTGTTGTCATCCATTTAGGCAACACTAAACACCATTTTTAGTGCTCTTTGAAATTGAACATGAATGATTTTTTTTTACCATGTAGTCCGTCGGGTTTTGGATTAGTGGATTTCTTAGTAGTAGTAGGAAGGTCCCTTGAAGTGTAATCCCAACAACTACGTATATGAAGCACATCATTGGATTAAGTAACTGAAACAGAAATGGTTATATTCGTTTGATTTTGGCATGACTTTTTCCTGAGTTTGTTTTACTCCTACCTTCAAAACATATATCTTATGACACATTGAATCTTCAATCTCGTTAAGAACCCTGGATTATAGAGGCAAATGTCCCTTAATATGTTGCAGTTAATTATTCACTCTATAGATACACAAAATGTGTGGAACGACACATTAAATGTATGTTTAGTTCCCTTTGTTTAACCTGCTACTTCAAAATGTGTCAACCTTTAGATTTCAGAGGGGGGGTAAATAATCTGTATGAAACACTTCTGGAAATAGTTATATTTATTACATTAGAAATCTTTACAAAGCTTGGGAGTTTGGGACACCGGTAGCATAAAATCGCTAGAATTGAGTCGACTTTAATAACTTCTATTAAAACATCCTCATAATCAACTGTTGTGTGTATCTGCCCAGTCCCAAAGTCAGGCCTTGTTTGAAGATGCACTCATGGGGGCATTTTATGGCTCTACACATTAGATGTCCGTGATATAGAACCTGAATGAAAAGTAAAGAGAAAATTTGGACTCAGCCCGGGCTAGTATGTAGAAACACATATCTTTGTTCTGATTAAAAACACCATTGAAGTCCTTGTTATTGGGCTTTTCTTTCAGCAAGTGTTCACGTCTGCCATCATGACTGCATTCAATATACACATACTAAATAGGACAATATCCGCCGGCCTCGCTTGACCTTGCAAACAGCTTTTGGGACCCCCCAGAAATGACTGATATCGGCTGCGAGCAGTATTGACAGGGCTCCGATGCCACCAGGAAAACCAGCACGATTATCTGACCACGCTCTATGTGGCAAACTTCTTCTGTCGAACCGGTGCAGGTAACCGAGTGGCGATGTCCAATAGGGGGCGCTCTACCACGACGAGGGAATGGTCCTCCATCAAGCCCACGTAAAGCAGGTTCTTAAATACAGAGGAATTTGAAATTAGCTGTGTGTCAGCGCCTACGCTGCAGAAATGAGACGATCGGACATTGCTTACTGTGGCCTACTGAAATGTCACCAAGTTGGTTTCCCCCTTAGCGTGTGAAAGCATGATGTGTGAAAGATCATGTTTGGCTTATTTTTACATTAGACAAACAGACGCCGTACACACAGTGCGGTCACACTAGCTAGCATGGCTAATTATCTTCTAATTAGACTTATTCATTTAGTTGAATAAACAGAAGGGTTTCCAATCTGCATCCAGCATCTTGAATTTTTTTTAAGTAGATAAGTATAATGGGTTTTTTTTAGATTGAAAGTCTTTTACATTTTAACTAAAGTCAGGAGATGCTGGAAATGTCATTGCTAGAAGGCTACGAGGGACTAACCGTATCCTTGAAATTTCCTCAGAATGAGGGCTGCATTTCTTGGCTGCGTTAGAAGCATTTTTTAACCAGCCCTCGAGGAAATAGCATCCGAGAAATGCAGCCCCCGGAGGCTGTAGCCTACGCTTCAGGACGCAGCTACAAAGTGTGAATTAGACCTGTGGTAACAATCAAACACGTCACACTGAGAAGGCCGCATGGATAGTCTTACCTTGAAGATCTCACAAATCTTGAACGCATGGCTGTCTTTGACCCTTGCAGCCTCATTCATAGAACGCAGTTGATTTTGATTGCACAGGTCAGAGGCTTTCTCCGGAAGTGGCTGTGTGCATAAAAGAGGTTAGGTCAGGTTTGATGTTGTTGACATTGAATTGAAAAGCCACGGCAAGACCAGGAATCCGCCGGTCGTGTGGGGCAGCGCAGACACATACCAGACTCTTGTCAATGATGCAGAACATGTTCATGTCATGCAGGATGATGTAGTCTGGGTTGCTGGCACTGAAGGAGACGTGGGTGACGGGTGCGACCCTTTTAAGCCACGAGCCGTGAAGGCCCTTTTTATCCAGGCTGCGACTCCACTCGGTGTACTCCTTCTGCTCCAAGGAGTACTCAAAGATCTACGGCCAGAGAAAAAGGAAGGCCGTAAAATAAAACCAGTTTTTTTTCCACCACCTCCTCAAGCTCTTACGGATGTGTCTGTATTATCAACGTTGAGCAGGTGAGGTCAGTCACCACTCAATATTACACACGGCGTAGTACAACCAAATACAAGAACCCATTTGATGAGGGTAGAACATGTACCTTCTGGTCAGCGTGCACCATGACAACGTTACTGCCTGTTGGGTGAATGGCCATGGCACTAGGACAGGAGCTGTACACTGGGACCGAACAGTGGTACTAGACACAGACAGGGACACAGGTAAGGAGTCAAAAAAGTAAAAACAAGTGGAAACAAGAATTTCCCATTGCACCCATGCAGTAAGGCCCCCTTTCACACCTTGAGTTTTTTGAGGTTGTAGACGTGGACCTCACAGTCAGAGTTGGCGGTGGCTAGCCACTGGCCATCGTCGCTTGTGGACATCAGGTGAACCGCCTGCTTAGAGACTTCAGGTGCAGGTTGTGAGGGAGAAGGGAAAAAGTGGGGTACAAAGAACACAATTTATGCGCCACCAATCTCATTGGGATTGAACCACAGGACAGAAAACTTGAAACCGAAAGCCATTTTCAATTCCCTTTCAATTAAGTGGGTACTCGTGATAGATGTGAAGTTAGTACGGTTGTCTCACCCGACTTGGGTTTGAGGGTGTGCACGTATTTGGCCTCCGACTTGCTTAGAGCAAAGACGAGGACTGATGACTGGCTGAAGGAAGCGAAAAGTCTGGAGGAGTCGGCGGAGAAGCACAGCTGGTTGGCCCAGCGAAGGACCTTCGGCAGTTTAACCTGGAAGGGAGGAGGAATAACAAAGGTTGAAGGGGTGTGGGATAGAACCTCACACGACTGTCAGGAGAGGACATTCCAAGCTTACCGCCTGGACCTCAAGTGTAGAGTGTTTATAACCATAAAGCGCATCAGCTTTCCTTCTGCTCCCGTGTTCAGCAATGAGCATTTCCACATCGCAGGTGTAGAAGAAGCGCATAATGGACCAGAATGTTTTATTTTTTCAGTGCAGGGTTTTATTTATGCTACCTCAGCCCGGTGCTTCCAACACTTTCATTTTCAGCGGATCAAATTAAATGGCAAAGATGAATGAGAATGTGGCGCAAGAAAGTTCCGCTTTCGTATGCGCGCTGTGCTTTGAGCCTCGGAGATTACTCCCAAGAGGCACAGAGAAATGGAATAATGAGTGACAGCCTTTGGAACTTTTACCTTGCACAAAACCAGAGCAATACATGAAGCGCCACACAAACGGAGGGAACCTGAGCAACCCGGTCCCATCTCTACCTTAGTGAGGGCGATGCTGTCGTTGTCACACTGGAGTTGGAAGAGACGGACGCTGGAGGCAGAGGCGTAGGCCAGCCAGCCTCCACATGAAGACAGAGTACTGCAGCAAATGTGATCATCGCCCTGCAGAGAACAACACGTACACACAGTGAGCTCACTGGTTTTAAGGTCAAGATTGCCGTTACAGAAGCTGGTTGCAACACGCGTTCCTTGGCACACACCTTTCTCTTCAGGTGAATCAGTGCCTCAGGTTTCTTTGTCACAGATAGCTCCTCTCCTGGTACCCCTATAAAAAGGTCCACGATTAGCATATAGGAAGTATCAATTCGTACAAAATAGGGAATGTTTACACACCACACACTTAAATCATTGTCATCTGTTGTTGTTTATATGTATTCCAGTGTAAGGTTGCCCAACCCACCGTTTTCATTGCTTTCACCGAGTCTCCAGACCTCCAAGCGCTCAGGAAACTGGAAGAGCAGAATTCCTGCCTTCTTCCCACACGACACCAGGCTTCTCTACACGGACAACAGACCGAAACAGTCAAGGTTTAATAAAGAGCAGCCAAGAGAACAATACAAGCCATTGCCTAAAGTACAGTTGACGATAATTAGTTTTAACTTTGATATCAGATTCGCAGCTGGAGTTGGTACTCACATGTGGGAAGGTGATTTTGCACGTCGCAGATTCCTTGCTACCCTTAACAACTTTCTCCATAAAGGGTCGGACTACCAGATGCACATCATTTCCTGTGAGAATAACAATGGAATAACATTGTGTCATTGTCATTATGTCGAAATTGAATTATTTAAACATTTAATTAATCAGAAATTATTACAAAAAAGACAAACAGTATCAAAATGTAACGGAGCGATCAATTTGACCTGATAATAACGATCCTAAGCCTACGAGCAGCCCTCCCCACTGACCTCCTGAAACAGCGGCGGTCTCCGTGTGAACCAGGGCCCGGACGTCGTGCGAGTGGCTCCTCAGGGTTCGGGTGCGCTGCCACTCCTTGTCGGGCTGATCCAGGTGGGCTGAGATGAACTGGAACTGGACCACGCTGCCCTCCGACGTGCCCGCCAGCAGGCTGCTCTCGTCCTGTCCGCGACACATTCAGAAGCTCAGCACGACGCCACACATCGGCAGAGCGTGGTTGCTAATGAGGCTATCAACAGATCGGGAAAATAACTGTTTCTAGAGTGGACCCCAAACGCATAAAACACGATTTAGTGAGGAACTTTACAACTTTATTCTAACCCTTATTCACCAATAACCATTTCAAACGTTCTCGGTGTGGACCTCAACTTGAGAAAAGTAAAGACTAACGAAGAACAAAGAGAACATTTTAGCGGGATTTACGTCCCTTACTACCAACAGAAAACGATGGGCCCCGTTCAAGCTCACCCGGGAGACTGCCAGCGCCATGACGTCCCACTTGGTGACCAGGTGGGTGCGGATCAGCGTGCCCATCTGGCTGTCCCACACCTGGACCTTCCCGGCAGAGTCTCCGCTGATGACTGTGTTGTCGGACAGGAAGACCACGCTCCACACCGCCACTTCTTTCTTCTTATTGGCCCCCGCGGCCCTATCCACCATCATCCTTTGAGTGGTGTGGCCTATAAGGTTTTTTACAACGTTAAAGGGTCAGCTCAGCCACATGGGGCTGTACACTCAGACGCCAACAGAAACTCAGGCACAAGTAGGCCTGTTTTTGATTTAAAAAGTAATCTACAACTTTACCAAGCTAAATAACTTATTTTTTCCACCAACTATGCAAACGCTCCTGCGTTCCTTTATACCCAAAAGGTACTAGTTGTTCAAAAAGGTACAATACTTAGATCTGCCATTTCAAGCTAGCTCCAGTATTAATGTTTATATACAAACACTCTGCTCCTCATCCCTTCAAACCCACCCTCAAACATCGAGGCTTGCTGAAAATACTTGACAAGATTTCACTACACTGCAGCAGACAGCTTACCTAGATCCCTGTAGACATTAATATGCATTTCCAACTAAAATGTTGCATATTATACCTTAAATACAAATCACATACTATTAGATTATTGACTGTACCAGCACCATTCAATTTAGTATCAACATCAACTCTACTCCATGAACAGAAACCGATGTATGCTGGAGATTGGACTGCCTGTTCTTTCAAAGTCATTGTAGTATACACACTACCCCACTGTAATAACGCTGTACATGTCTCACCTGTGGTGACGTTAAACACACGGATCATGTTCATGGTGCCAGCAGCAATTTGTGCACCAGATGGATGCCATGAAAGAGATAGGACACGACCTAGGAGAGTGAAATAACAATTCCACATGTTACAACAACACCAATACAATTAACAAACAAAAAGGGTATCTGCAGGTTTCAGCAAGTCAAATTTAAGACTTTTTAAGACCTTTTTAATACCACCTTGAATGAAATTTAAGACCTAAAACACGCGATGGTGGAGGGGATCCCGCTGTATTATAACCCAAGCATAGCATGTGTGTCACTCAATGAGACTCATTCACCTAACCATTATCGCAGAATAGCTATCAAGCACGCAGATAATCGTTTATAATGCAGGTAGCAAGAAAGAAGCCTCTCTACAAGTCCTTCCTGAAAAGTCCCACGAGAAAAAATAAGATAAAAATAGTCCTGCCCCGACAAATTTAAGACCTTGTGTTACAGTATTTAAGACTAGCATATGACATTTGTAACGAATTTAAGACTTTTCAAGGCCTTAAATTTAGAAACATGAATTTAAGACTTTTGAAGGATGCGCGGACACACCCTGACTGTGCTTATGGCTAGAGTTCTCATCAGCTTGATTCGTTATATGTTAATTCCTATAACAATATCAGACCCATTAAAACAGTTATTAAAGGTTTGGATAGAGGCTTTACTGATTTTTGTTTTGACAACATTTGCTTTCAAAACCAAATAGCTCGACAGATTTCTTCGAATGAGATTTGTTCATAAGACTGGACATAGTTCAATATTTCACACTACTATATTTCACATCGCCACTATACACACGTTTTTTCCCTGGACACTGAATAAAAGATCTGTGCTTTTTATCCATCAACTTACTTTTCAGTCGGTCGAAGTTCCTTTGAAACTGAATACTGTCTTCCACAAGTTCAAAGATTTTCACTGTCCCATCCTCACAACCAACCTAAAAAAGGAAGCAATGACAACATGAGACTTCCAGCATTGTCTATGGCTAAAACAAGAGAACATCAGACCAGTTACGTGACTAACCGCAAGTTGTGTCCCCTGGCTGTTGCTGCTGATAGTCCAGACTGGTCCTCCGTACGCTTCCACGGTGTACTTCGACCTCAGGTTCTCCAGGTCATACTCCACAATCTCTCCATTGAGACCTGTACTGAACAGACGCTTCCCAGCCCAGCAGAGTGCCTCGACTGTCCTGCCATCCTTTCCCGGGATCACCTGCAGATGACGTTTGCATGTGAGCACTAAAGCAATACACTTCCTGGCTATTCCTTAAATGGTTATGCACCTTAATGTTTCGTCTAATATTTAGAATAAGATCACTGCCAATTATGACCCAAATGACCAGCTGTCATTTGGGACATAGTAGCATTTAGGGAAAGTAATATATAAATAATATGAATTGTCCGTGCATGCAAGTTCGCACTTTTTCTTGAAAGCAGTTGTCTGCGAAGTTGTAGATCTCTACTGTCCCGTCAGCACGAGCCACCGCGAGTCTCTCTGTGTGCACGTTGAAAGCCATGGCACTGATGGCACTGGGCATGTAGTCGAAGAACCGCACCCGGTGCACTTTGAATTCCCCCATTGTCACCTAGGTCGGAAAACATACAATGTTGATTTTATTATGTCAAAGAAACAGGGCATTCATTTAATTAAGAGTCGCCCTATAAAGAAGCAGTAGAGTAGAAGCTAGCTATTAGCAAAGGATAAACTTTTTAAAATAAACACCTAGAGATTTAGAACAAGCTCTAGATATACGTAGCGATCTTATGTTGATATTTTAAGGGTACTCACTGTGTGTTGTTTCTTTATTTAGCTCTGTAGGTATCCTTTTATTATTTATACTAGGGGCACACGTTGAAAACAGTAGTGACCCACGTTGAGAGCCTTTGAACCGGATACAATCGGCACTGTCGGCATAAAACGGAAATACGTCATGGAACGAGGAAATATGGACTGCTGGCGGGAAAGAAGAAATATAAGCATGTCAGAAGCATCTTAACAGTTGTAGTGTTACATTTTGATGACATTTTGTTTCGAAAGCCGTTCGGTTTGAATGCTAATAGATTCCATGTTATTCAATGCAATGCAAGAATATTGTATTGCACCCAGTCATCTAAAACAACGCTGAACACTGGCGAACATCTAAACAAAGGTCGACAACCGATAGGGCAATGGTCCAAATAGTAATAAGGTAGGTGGTGACAGACTATAGATGTTGTATTATAAGAGAATTATGTGTTTTTACGAAGACACTATTACAGAACATTTTTATCCCCATTAAATATTTTGAAAACATTCTATTCAGTAATTGTAATTGTTAAATTATTCTTTGCATTTTAACATCAGCCTACCAATTAGTCAGGCAGCATTAATAAAGCATATTGTATTAAATGTGGGATATAAACATTTTGGCTTATGTATCGTGGTATTATTGATCATTCATATATATTCTAGCTGCATAATAGTATTCATGATGCATGCAGGACTCGACATAGCCGGAATCTAGTTTAACGTGTTTGTTGGTTGTACCAGGGCTTATGTACTCATCCTCTTGTTCCACCTTGTCTTGTAGAAGCAGTGTGGGCTGTGGTGCCGCTCCAGAGTGGCTGCTGGTTGAACTGCAAGGTGAAGTGGTGTCCAGGCAGAACTCTGGTCTAGCAGGGAATGCCATGGGGGATCTGCTCTACACTAAAGAGGTATGTAGTCAGTAAGAGGTGTAACAGTATGAAGTGTCCAGCTTGGTCGGGAGGAATGCCGGCGTTGTGATAATGTATTGTTAAACATATTCAGACTGCAAAGTCAGGTAAAACTAATGGATGTCCGAAAAGGAGTCAGTGGTTGTGTCAGGCAGACGGATTTCCCCTTAAAAAGAATGGCGCTTTTATTCTTGAAATGCACTTTGTGGGTATGGCCTAGTGGTTCTTGTGGTGGGATGGGCATGTCTGCACACACCCGCACATTCACTGTATTCATTAATGTTGCTCTGCCTTCCTCCACCAGGGTATTCCTGTGCTGATAGTCGGGCATCACATCCTGTATGGTAAAGTGGTCAAACTGGAGAAGGCTTTCGCTGTCCTCACCAAGCTCCCTGGTCACGCACAGGACGCCGCCAGCCATGACGACAACAACCAGGTACCCATGGAAACCGACAGCCAAGGCGATCCTTCCTGTACCTCCTACTCGGTGACAGCCCTTATCAAGAAGAAGCTCATTTTCAAGACGCGACCCAAGCCAATCATTACAAATGTGCCTAAGAAGGTGTAAACCAAGAAACTGTTAAGTTTTGTGTGAATAAAATATGAATAAATAGATATTTGCAGAACATCTAATAAAGTAGTTGAGGTGCTTTTTAAGTATTTGCACTCAGCTAAACTTTTATAATATAAAAGTTTAGCTGAGTGCAAATACTTAAAAGCACCTCAACTACTTAATAAGATGTAGGAAACCTAACAGTTTCCGACACCTGGTGTAGGAGTCATTGCTATAATATAGCAATGACTCCGACACCAGGTGGCGCCAAAGTCCCTTCTTTGAAACTAAGTATCTAAAGAGGAGAACATGTGAATAGATGTAAATTCCTTTCATCATAAGTAGAATGTTTTATTAATGTGTGATTAATTTGTTTTTATTCATACCTTGCAGTTAAAAAAAATAATAAAATACTAAACCGTAAAAGTAAAGCATCATAAGATGCTTTGTTTTCTGGATCCTTTCGGTAATAGAAAACATTGTATAATGTTTCATTCAAAAATCCTTACATGTGTGTACAATCATTTAAGTTTTTGGGGGATTTGTCCCAAACCTTTTCTCCTATCCCCCTACATTTCTTAACACGCACCTCATCCCAAAATAAATGCCAATGGTTAAAGTACCTTTTGACTTTCTAAACGTAAGACGTTAATGCAAACATTATCATTTAATCATGTTGGTGGACTAATGTAAAGACAAGTTCAACAAGGCAAAGTAATGTCTCCATATTTCCTTAAAACATGGACCATTTTATTGTGTGGAAGAAGTATATTATAAACAGACATTTCAGTACATTGAGTGGCGGACCATAAAGACGCAGACTCTGTCCTGGCTCATGGAGGAGTACATATTGACGCATACTTCAAACAGAAATAAAGGTAAAGGGAATTAAATCAAGGTAGCCTTTCATGCAGTTCCTCTTAAAACTCTTGAGCGTGCTGAATAAATAACATCTCCTTGTCTCTTGAACCACATATATGGCAAGAAGAAAACCTTTACCTTTTTATGTTGGTGACCTAAAGCATCCAGCAGTATCACCTTTATCAACACACGAATGGAAAGAATCTGAAAAAGAAATGGTTGGAATGACAGGAACAAGCTAACGGAAATATTGCCCTATAACATTCGCAGAACTTCATAACACTTGGCGCGGCTCCCTCTCACTTTCGGTTAAATACAAACATGAAACAGGCCAGAAACTCTTGAGTGTATTTGATGAAGGCAGCTCACTGTGTTGTTGTGAGCACATTGAGGTGAACGTGGCTCCCCCCTTGCTTAAGGGTGACTGAATTCAATTCATTCAACTGTTGAAAAAAAACCTCTTCCAACATTTTTCAGACACCTACCTACATCGTATACACACATACAAACAACTGCACCTAAAACCCTAAGAGGCACATTGGATAGTACTTTTTTTTATTTCAAGTCCCAAAGTCTCTGAATACAAGGCTTTTAGTTCAAGTAGTAGTTAAACATTTGTAGCGGCAGTTCATTTTGTTAATCAAACCTATAGCGGCTAGGGTGTTTTGAGTTCCGGCCAAAATGTCCATGTCAAAAGTCAACGTGAGCTTCAGCATGTTTTTAAATGGTGTTGGATGGAAATATATTTCATCCTTCAAATGCATTTTGAACCGTTTTGTTTTACTGGGATACATAAAAGATTAACAGAAAATACCATGGAACCACAGCCCTATTATATTGCAAACAAAAGATAGAATAAAAGAAAATCTAAAATGAGAGATGCTCAAAGTAAAGGAATAAAATGCATGCAGAGGAAGTCATTTCACGCAGCCTCCCGACTTGGTATGAATGGGAGATGTGTGTGGGAAAACAGAATTTAGAATTCATTAGGAAAATTCTGATCACCGCAGATACGGAATTCTACTAGCTGGCCGCCTCATGCACAGAGAACCATTAGAAGGGGCCACCCTAGTCAGTTACTTTATACTTTTTGTCAGTCAGGTTTCCGATATAACTTAAAGTAGCACAAGTGAAAACCTCCACATTCAAAAACAGAAATGTCACTTAGATTTAGTGAGACAAAGCAACACAGCAAAAATAATTCTGAGTTTACATTTTTAAATAGTTTGATGCCGTTGAAGGTGTGAAATCCCCCAAAAAATTCCTTCCTGATGAATCAATTATTTATTCCAATTGAAATTGTGTTTAAAAGTATCTAAGCCACAGAGCGAGGAAGAGGTCACCCATAAAACCAAGCAATTATTATTTAATAAACTAAGTTTTGCCTTGAACCTCAGAAAGATTCTCTTTGGTCATTCGTTTTTACACTGTCTAATTTTTGAAGATACATTGAAGATATTTGGTCCAACCACCTACTAAAAAGGTTAGTTGGTAGTTAGTTTGGGAACATACCTTAAACCATTACATGAAAGTGAATTGGCACTTATTAAAATCTAAATGTTTCTTATATAAAAACTTGGATGGTAAATGGAAAACTGACGACTCTGGAACTGCTCAACAGTACCAACATGCACACGCATACATACATACACACACACACACACACACACACACACACACACACACACACGTATATATACAGGTGTAGAAATGGCAGATTGTCTGTACCAATGATAAACGTGTATTACAAACAATTCAAATTGCAGCAGATGATTATAATAATAGCGGCTTGACCGAATAGGTTGAGGTCCTATGACACTTGGGACACAATTATATCCACTTTTTTTTACGGCCTCAGGCCTGATAATATTGTCAGAATATTTACAGTTACACATGAATGGAAAAAAGCTATTTTTTTCCCTTTTTGTAAGGGCCATTCATTGTCGTCAGTTACAATGCGTGGTCGCCATTTGTTTTCAAATTAACTTTTAATAAATGCGAGAAAAATACGGCATAATATAGCACCTTCTCTTCCCATCTTTGAAAATGTTCACACTAATCCACAGCACACATAACCTAAGAGAGAAGGGTTGCACTCGGCGATGACCCCTCAGACTCTGAAACTAGTCCTGTTCTTTACTGTAATGTGAGTACTTAAGAATTGTAATAACTGTGCTTCACCAAAAAAATGCCCAAACCATTCTGATTTGTAAACCTGCATTCAGATTTCTATTGATCTTCTAAACATAGGATATATGCACATATTAATCGTCCAAAACGGCGTGATATTCAGTTGATTTTACAGTGTAAAGCACCATACAACAGTGACATTGGGAATTGGAGGGTTACATGTATTTTCAATCTCAATATGGACTCCCTTAAGTGGATCATTGCTGCTATATCTCAAGACTCACGACTTTTGAGCACCATTGATAAATATGAGCCTTTCCTAGGTCAGGGTCGTTCAGCCTGGAGTAGAGTACAGCTGTTTTGGCGAAGTGACTGTTGCTAGCAGTTCACAGAGCCGCGGCGCGGCGCGTGACAGCCGGCAGCCCCTCCTACGCCTCGGCGTACGGCAGGTGGTACTGCTCCTCCCGCTTGTTGCAGCGCTTGGCCACGATGGCCAGGTAGAGCACCAGCAATATGACCCAGTAGCACGCGTACAGGATCAGCCCGGCGATCAGCAGGACCTTCTCGTAGTCGCTGAAGGGCTCCTGCGTCTCGCAGTAGATGGTGTAGCCCACGCCGCCGAGCAGCACCGTGGCCCACACCGTCACGGGCACGGCGCCGATAAAGTTCACCACGATCTTCCTGCGGCCCGACGTCCCCCAGCCGGCCTTGTTGATGGTGAGCAGGGCGAAGATCTTGGAGGGGAGCAGGCTGGACATGTAGAGCAGCGAGTAGAGCGACATGAAGATCATGACCAGGCTGCCACGCAGGAAGCAAGCGTAGGTGGCCTTCACCATGCCCACCAACTGCACTGTCAGCAGGAACAGCAGGATGTTCCATAGCCGCCCGCGGTAGAAGAGGTGGATCACGGTGGCCACCAAGAAAAAGGGGAAGAAGCCGGTGACCACAGACTCGTAGGTCATCCAGAGGCTGTGCTTGTGGAACCAAAGGGCGTTGTAGAGCCATTCGCGGAAGTAGGACTTGCTCCATCGCGTCTGCTGGTTGAGCCAGCGCAGGTATTGCGTGGGCGTCTCGGTCTGGCACTGCGAGCGCGCCGTGTACTTTGTCTTGTAACCGAAGCTCAGCACGCGGTTGGTGAGGTGGCGGTCGTCGCCAAAGCTGCACTTGGAGCCCAGGAAAGTCTGGTGGTACCAGGGCTCCAAGAAGCGCTGGAGCAGGGAGTTCCGGTACATTCCCAGCGGGCCACTGATGCACTGGACGCAGCCAAAGTAGGACTGGCAGGCCCGCTCGATGTTGAAGGCCATCCAGTATCGCACGCTGCTCAAGAAGGAGATCCAGGAGTCATACTTGTTGAGAATCTAGAGGGAAAGCAGACTTGGATGAGAGGTCACTGGCAAGGGATAGATGAAAAATATAACAGTGATTTTTTCAACAGAATAGTATATGAATATAAAATAAATACTTTTTGCACAATAATTTAATGATTTACCTGTACGTCTCCACCCACACCTCCCACCATCGGGTCCTCTTCCATGATCTTCAGCATTTCTATGGTGCAGGCTGGGTCCAGAACAGTGTCCGAGTCACACACCTGAAGAGCCAAAAAAGACAATGGTTCATGTTGTGTCTTTCTTTCAAACGCACACAGAAACAAACATAAGCACACACGGACACATGCACACAACACACACCAATGTTGAAGAATACGCAACAGAGTCCTTGGTCTAAGAGCACACAGGCGAATGGGCGCGATGTAAGCATGTGGCAGAGGGGCTTTAAGTATGTACTGATGTCCAGGACAGAAATGAAAGGCCGCTGACAGCAGCGGCCAGCTGCTTTATCCTAATTGCAGAGCACAGGTTCTTGATGCACAGATGCAAACATCTGACCAGCCGCAAGAACATGTCAGACAGGCAGCAGCCAGATAGCACCAGATGTAACCAGTATATCGTCCATCGAAACATGTGCAACCCTATTTAAATAGCATACAACAGGACCGCACGGTTAACCTAAATATGACTCACAATCTGTCCATAATTTTGCGTTGGCTGCTTATATATTTTTTCTTCCAGGTACTCAAGAATGAGTTGCCAAATCATTTAATTAACAATGCAGCTATCAGAGGAGAAATTGGATCTCATGAACTTGCCAATAGCCAACAAGCTTAGACTTCTAGCTACTGTTCCATCTGAATCAATGTGGTAATCTGTATGTCTTGGCCCACTGGACTTTGTAATTGACTCAGCAAAACTGCATCTCCAGTGTCAGTTGGCATATTGGATGACAAATTAGGTTCTGCCAGTGTTATGACATTTAATACTCCTAACACCTAATACTAATGTAAATGTGTGCCTTCAAAGCTTCAGCGGTCTTTGATTCAGATTCATTTCCAAAAAGGTAACTTTTCATGTAGATGTATTTTAGTGTATGTCTGTGTTCACATTTCTAAGTCTAGGAACAGGCCAGTGCCTCTCCTACTGATACGAGGTGTTATTCCCAACATTTCGCCATTTGTGATGTCCCAACAAGGACGAACCAACCCGGCCGCCTGGGACATAGCCAGGGCCATATACCTTATCAAGGGAAACACTGCATCTGTTATTTTGTTATTCACGCATTCTTTCCTATAACACTCGCCCCAAACCTTTGGTTTGGTGAGGAGAGGGATCGACAGCCAAGGAGCACATCGGGAGACTGGTCCTCATCACCTACACATAAGACTATTCCACCTAAGTCTGGACCTGTGCTGTATTACATCCTTGAATAAACCATCTATTCGACCCTCTGATCCAACCTGTCAAGTTGCTTTGATTTCCACTTCAAGAATTACTACTACGACGAAAAAATACACAACGCAGAGTCTATACGAACAGTTTAGAAATAAGCTGAAATCTAACAATTCAGATTCATTGCCAAAAATGTAACTTTAAGAGAAAAGTAGGAGGCCGGCAGTTTTAACCAAAATGTATATTTCTTAATAGAACAAAAACACAAATGACATCCCCTCTAATGTCTCCCATTAAAGAGACTACGATTGTCATCCAGATGTTTGGTATTCTAGCTAGACATGCGAGCAAACCTTCTACAGTACAATCCCTTAAGAGTCCTCTCACCTGCACATAGTCGACGCTGTCCCCCAGCGCCTTGAAAGCCGTGTACATCACCTCCCTCTTCCCGCCCCACTCTTGCATGACGCAAGAGTAGCGGCAGCCTCGCGCCAGCCGCGCCACGCGCACCGCCTCCTCCATGTGCACGGCGCTGCGGGCCCCGCCCCTCACGCCGCCCCCGCTGCCGTCGCTGTGGTAGTTGCCCTTCCACACCATGCTGCCGGCCTGGTCGACACCGCCCATCACCTCCTGGAAGATGTCCATCATGTAGCGGTCCTCGGGGCGGTTTCCGTCCACCACCAGCACCACCTTCAGGCCGGGGAAGGAGATGCGGCGGACGCTGCGCAGGCACTTGCGCAGGTAGTCGGGGTCCTCCTGGTAGGGGCGATGCAGAGCGCCACGGTGCGGCGCAGGTGCTGCGGCCGCGCGGGGCTCCGCATGCGCCGGTGCTCCAGGTAGGCGAAGAGGCTCTGGAGGAAGAGGTGCAGGGAGAGAAACGCACCATACAGGCCGAAGGACAGGTGATGCTGCTCGGTGTGGATGAACTGGTAGCCTGCAGAGGGGAGATTGGGTTGAATGGGTATGCAAAGCGTTAAGTTAGGTGCCGTAAGAACTCAATGCATCTGAATGTCGATAATCGTATGCACGAGTGGTTTGACGGATGGCAGGCAGGAAGGACAAACCAACCGGTGACATAGGCCAGCAGGATGGCAAAGAGCACCACCGCAGCGAAGAGCGTGGTGACCACGATGTTCAACGTATTCCTGCATCGGGAGGGCATCTGAGGGGGAGGAGGACAGCGTGTCAA
Organism: Melanogrammus aeglefinus; assembly: GCA_900291075.1. Classification (NCBI taxonomy): domain Eukaryota; kingdom Metazoa; phylum Chordata; class Actinopteri; order Gadiformes; family Gadidae; genus Melanogrammus; species Melanogrammus aeglefinus. Next base: position 59,786 of record OLKM01002076.1, on the reverse strand, counting down.
ATTCAGTTCACAGGGACCAAAAAAGGGAAGACTCATTGAAGAATAATTCACATTAGAATACGCAATGCATATTGCCCAAAGATATTTCACATCACAACATCATGAACCACTTGTGAGTTTGCTTCAAAAGCAATGAAAGGCAATGATTGCCAAGTAACGCCTTTAAGATGCAAGAGGCACTACCTCTGCAGCTTGTCGTCTATCTTAAAAGGACCATGGCAAAGAGTCCCACCCCTTCCCCAGCAAACCCCCCAGGTCAGGGAAGTTTCATTTCCTGGCTTTACTGTAAAACACCTTCATCAAGAGCTGTCAGCTAGAAAACATGCTTTCATTAGCCAATGACATCATGGAAGCACACAGCCTCATTGAAAGGAAGCTGTGAAACTAGAAGCAGAGAGGTAGACTCTGGGTCAAGTCATAATCGACTTTGTCCGGCTTTGAGAAACGACTTTCTTTTAAAACATTCTGGCATAAGGCCCATATTGTTGTGGATCAAACTGCCCCTGGGTAAATCCCTCGTAGGAAAACTCCCTAACCACTCCACTCCATTTTTTTATGTATCAACAATTTTCCTTTTCTCTTGCCGCTGTCGCACACACATACTCCAAAAATCCCACCAAACCAAACTCCAGGTTAATGGCTCTAATTAAAGGCCTTGTCGGGCGAAGGAGGCTGGAGAGGGGGAGGGACAATCCTGTCCTTTCATTCACTAAATTACCTCCCTGTGCCCCTGGTTCAGCCCCGCCCCGTTTGGTCTGTACTGGAGAGACAGTCCTCATTCACAGGCTCACATCACAACAGCCAGCTCTGTGGAACCCATGGGGCGCAGACAGACTCTACTGCCGGGCCAAAGCGGACACACAGATTACCCACACCTGGCACTGGGCTACTCAACCATAAATGGGAGATGGCAGATTCAGGTGGAGGGATTGTGCAGGAATTGTTCAGCCACTGAAAGAGTAGAGGGGTTTGGCACCCCACCCAGTTCAAATTCCTTTCCGAACTCCGCTCTTGCCTGGCCATTAATACCCGGGGTGTTATTTAAAACCAGCACCTTCATTAAACTTTCTTAGTCATCATCGAATATCAAGCCAGTCAGGGAACTGTAGGAGGAAATGTGCTGAGTTACAAAACCCCTAGACCCAATCCTGGCGCGCACACAAGACCCACATCCCATTTGGAAAGCAGGTTTACTCTAAATGTGTTCACAGGAAATTTCAGAATTATCTGAGGTATCTGCATGTGAAGTATTGACTGAGGGAATTAGATAAGCCCAATAGTCAAGCTTGTTAGAGAGTCGAGTCGGCATATGATCCCTTGGGAACTACAAGGACAGTGATAGGCAGTGGTCCAAGCCTTCCCCTAGGGCACAAGGAAGATAAAGCAGGATGGTAATGGCCTGATTACAGGGCCAGAGAGGCTAGCTGGCAGTACAGAGGTAGGATCAATTATGGACGCTCACTGCAGGATGACACAGCGGGACATGGTTAGTCTAGCAGAGTGTTAGGTTGGTTGGTCGTAATTGTTAATAATCATTTCAATGACCAGCATTAGTGTTTAAACGTTTATCTTATTATCTGTTACGTTTTCTTATGCTTTGAACAAATAAATAGATACACCGGTTCAAGCCCCTTCCAAACTAACACCGAGATCATTACATGAAGATTGAAAACCTAGAATGGTTTCCAATTAAGGTCCTTGGGAAACAGCCATAAGATGAATGGTAGAAAAATCTTGGAGCTGGCTGGAGTGTAAAGACATTTTGAATCTAACCAGGTTAAGGACACTTCGCCCTTGAACATAAATCACAACATTAACCATAAATCTGAAGACTGCAAAAAAAAGCATGAGTCACCTTGGCCAGAAATCGATGGTCTTCAGTCAAGGTTACAGGATTAATAGTGAATTGTCCAGAGCATCTGTGGATTCTGTGATTTGTGGAGACTAACTCACAGGCTTCCGCCTCTCAATGTCTAGAATGTATTGAGCAGTCCCAGAGGTGTGTTGTCTCAACGTGCATCACTTCAGGTGCACCTGCTGAGAGAATCGCACTGTCCTCTCAATTCGGTTCTGTCCCTCTTCACTCAACACGCAGGATATTATCCATCAGCCAAGCTTCCCAGTGGAACCAGTTTAGCATTTCCAAAGCGCTCTCCAAGCAGCTCGGCATCAATGTCAAGCATTTCCAGGAAATCAAAAACCTTTAATCAGGGCAATCCGAAGAAAAACAAAGACTCTATTCCCTGATGCAAATCCCAGCATCCGAAGAGATGTGGGTTTTTCCCATGTCTGGCGTGCCGGCTACCTTCCCCCGCTCCTCCTTCCTCACAAGTCATTCCCAGGTGGAATCTTGCTCCAGGCCCACTGAGCAACTGGGCTGCAGGCTCAGGTAAGCCGGTGTAGAGGAGGTGGTCTGCCAGTTGGGGCTTAATGAACTCCCTACTTTCTGGACGAGGGACTTTTTACATAGGTTGGCTGCGTGGGGGATGGTTGGTAGAGCAGGAAGGGATGATTGATATGGGAAGGAAGAAGGAGGGAGCGGAGGAAGGAAGAGATAAAGAAAAGAAAGAGAGAGCAAGGTTGTACCTGAGGAGGGCCAGTGGGAGAGAGAGAAACAGGAAGAGTCGGTATGGAGGTTTGGAAGGGGAAGGGTATGGGTCTGGTCAGTGGAGATTGTACCATAGGATGTTGGAACGCAGTGGGTAAATGTTTAGGAACCGATTTCAGGAGCCGTCTATGAACATTTCAACCAAGAATGATTTTAGACAAAGTTATTCCAGACCAATTAGTTAACTTTTTTTCAAAAGTATCAAGGGAGTGTTGTTGAGCTCAAATATTTTTAATATTACCCAGCAATGGTTTGCACATATGGAAATGTTACTACTCAGATAATTCACAAAGCTTATAATATGTGTGCTTGTATTTGCAGAGCACATGTATATTTACAGAGGGAGAAAGGTAAAACATTCCCAAAGTTTACAGTCCCAGTCACCCTTTTAGTGGGAAAAGAAAGCAAACACCTACCAATAACTTTCACACATTCTGTGTCTTACATTCTGTTCCTTACATGATTCAAACCTGTGAGCCTATAAACTACTTACTGGCTTCAGCTCACATCCAAAAGGAAAGGCAAAGAGGCAAATAAGTTCTGCTACCCAGTGGAAGTGGAACGTCCAACATCATATAAAAGGTTCCAGCCTAGACCTACATGTCTAATTTGGTTCTTTTCCCTGTCCAGAACGACATATCCCAGGTAGTCAAATAGTAGGTGCAGTTAGACTTGACTTTGGATGCTAGTCCCTGAAACGGGTCTTACAACATATCAAGGTTTTCACCCCACGTCAAAAGATGAATAGAAACAGTCGGGGTGCTCCAATTAGGTCCCATTCTTCCATTTTTTGGTTTGGGGAACCATTGGGATACAGAAACCAACATGTAGTCTAGGGAGCTTTTCCTCACCTTGGAGCCAACATTTGAAGGATAACAGATATAAAAAAAAAACACCTCCAAACACGTCATTCTGAACCCGGCGCCGGGTACCAGTCACCGTGGCGCTGATGACGCCATGGAATGTCAACAGGTCAACATTTTCTTTGGGGACGCTTGAGGAACACAATTCTGAGGTGTTCCTGTCCGGCTTTCTGTCAAGGGTCAGTGTGTTGTGTGTGTGTGTGTGTGTGTGTGTGTATGTTGGCACACGCACGCTAGAAAAGCAAAGACAGCCTACAGGCTTGTGACTCATAAGAAAACACGGTTTCTGATTATAACCTTTCAGATACAGGTACATTAGTAGTCCTCATAAGGAATACAAATTCCACGTTATTTATAAAATTAAAACGTTTTAAAAGATGGCTGAATTATGAAAGAGCCACTTCTTCCAAGCCATTTTAGGTGATTCAAACCACCACGTGTCACATGGATTTAGCTGAGCACACTCCATTCCTCTTCATGAACTTTATGCTCTGAACCCTTTGCTCTTACAAAAAGTTTCAATGTCTGGCTTTATTTTCCTTTCACAAATATAGCTCCACGCACACAGACACACAGACACACAGACACACACACGGGGATCATTTGTCATCCTTACCTTCTCCAGCGGACCCCTCCGTCTCCGTGGTCCCCTTGAGGAGTTCCCCGGGCGTCAGATCATCAGCCGGTGCATCCGTCCGTCGCTCCCCCCCACCCCCCCCCCCCCCCAGCCCGCCTCTGTCCTGTCTCTCACTCTCCCCCCTCCCGCTATGTCCGTTGGCTCGGTCCAGCTGCCGGGGCCCGCTTCAGTCAGTCACCCAGGGGCGCCCAGCCCTGCTCTCGCTCTCCTCTCCTCTGCTGCGCGGCACAGCACACTCCTTGTTCTCTCCTCTCCCTCCTCTCCTCCACCCTCCACATCCACCGCTCAGTCCCAGACCTCTCACACTACATCTTTATTCCCTCGCTCGCCTGCTCGGGCGCTTAATTCAGGAGGACCCCCGCGTCCAAAAATACACCGGGTCCCGTCCCGTCCCCCCCACCTCCCTCCACGGCTCCTCCTCGTCCCTAACACCCCCCTGCCCCCGCCCCCCCCCACCCCTCCCCGCCTCCTTGCGTGGCGCTGCTGCGTCGGCCTCTGTGGACCCTCCTCTTCCTCCCCCAGCACCAGTCTCCTCTCTTCTCCTCTAAACTTCTCCCCGCCTCCCTGAACCGTCCCAGGGCATAAGGCGATGCCCCCACACTTCCCCCCCCCCTCTCCAGAAACTCTCCCTCCTCCTCCTCACTTGAGGATCCGCTCAACAGAGGTCCGCTCCCTGCCTCGGTCAGCCTGCATCCGATTGGCTAGCAGACCTGGAAAAAGCGAGTGACGGTGGTGCGTCTGGGGGGCTCCTGAGTTCCCATCCACGTCCCTCGTGCATTGGCAGCTGGCGGGGCTGCGGCCCATGTCACCTTGAGGTGGGTCAAAACGTGGCCTTGATCTTGACTGTCCCGGTGGTCCTCTCTCAGTCCGGTGCACGTCCAGAAAACCACCAGTCTTCACTCTCTGACGTCTCTCCACCTCTTTCACCTCCTTTCTCTCCCTCTCTCTCTCTCTCTCTCTTCTCTCTTTCTCTCCTCTCTCTCTCTCTCTCTCTCTCTTCTCTTCTCTCTCTCTCTCTCTTCTCTCTCTTCTCTCTCTCTCTTTCTCTCTCTCTCACTCTCTCTCACTCTCTCTCTCTCTCGTCTCGTTGTGCTGCCGCAGCTCCTCGCCGCATCCCGTTGCACTGCAGCTCAAACCCCCTTTTCTCGCTCCCCTCTCTCTCCTCTCCCTCTCTCTCTCTCTCTGTCTCTCTTTCCTCCACTCTCTTTACACTGTCCCGGCAAGCAGCGGGCTGGCTGGCTGACTGGCTGGGGCAGGGTGTGTGCGTCACCTGGCAGGGGTGACACACCATCTTCTATTCAGCCCCCCCCCCCCCTTCTCTGATTCTTACCCTTACTTGTCTTCTCCCCCCCCCCCCCCCCCTTCCCACACACACACACAGGCTGGGGGTCCCACAGATTGCTCTCTCTGTCCCACTGCGGTGTCGGCAGCAGCCCCACACAAGCCCCTTGACTGCATTGAAACGACCCCCCCTCTTTAATTTCTGCAGCCCATGTGTCAAAGCGTCCCTTATGGGTTTATTTATCTATCCCCCCCCGCTCAGCCCCTCCTCACTCTCTCTCTTGCAGCCCCGGCTCACTCTCTCTCTCTCTCTCTCTCTCTTCTCTCTCTCTCTCTCTCTCTCTCTCTCTCTCTCTCTTCTCTCTCCTCTTCTCTCATCTCTCTCTCTCTAAAACTCTCTCTCTCTCCTCTCTCTCTCTCTCTCTCTCTCTCTCTTCTCTCTCTCCTCTCTCTCTCTCTCTCTCTCTCTCTCTCTCTCTCTCTCTCTCTCTCGCACCCTCGCTGAAGACTGCATGCACATGCTCTATAGGCTCAAATATGGCGTGAATAAAACTGCAGTGTGCCCAGGGATGATCAATACTCAGTGGATGGAGTATCTCTCTCTCTCCCTCCAATTAATAACAGAGTTGGAGAAAGTGAGACATCACTTTTAACTCTTAATTAATCTAAACGACATTTAACCAAAGGCTCTATTTCATTGGACTGTCCAACAACTGTACTCAACGTTTCATTTACTGAAACACTGCCATGTGCAATACAGCGATAAAAACACGATTTTCAGAGTTGCTGTGCTATGCCGTTATGCAGCTAGAATAAACAGGCAGACGTACTGCCCCCCTCGGGAAGAATGCTGATTCAGATGCAATGTGCATAGTGTGTTTCATTGCCTTCCAACTACGTTTCTTTCCAATTTTTTATGAAGTCCAAACTAATTTCTTTTGAAAAGGACACAGGTCAATCTCCCAAGGTCACCTTGGCATATTTAAGATTTCAGCCATGTTTCCTGATCCATAAAGTCGTGACTTGGAACACACTGAGGAATGCATTGCAGGCAGGTGGCTATTTATACAGTGTGAGATGCTCCTTCATCGGAGCGCATGTGCACCTGAACACTTGAAATGCTGAGTTAGCAACGCATGGCTCCTCCCCAAGGACACTCGTGCTTGTAATTATTAAATAAGCCACAGACTAGATTAATCTCTCTAGTATACAGGCGTGGGTAGTCGGGATGGCTCCATGTTCTGAAATTATCTCAGACAAATAGTTAGGGAAATATAGGTCATTTAGAGGACAGTCAATGAAGTTAGCGTGCGTTACCTCACATTTTAAACATGATTATAGCCAACACTGATCATTTATCATTCATCGTTATATATATGCCTTCACTTGTTAACTGCTGACTGCAAGTCCAGCCCAGTCCTGAAGCCCCTGAGAGTCAATGTGGCTTTCAAAACAGCTTGTATGCTAGCCATTTCTATTAACTGAAAAATAGTTTACAATCGTCCAAAAGTTTGTCATACCAAAGCTTTTCAGCATGAGGTCACAACTCCTCACTTCCATCCTCGTACCTAAAAGAGGAAGAAGTTGGCATTCTGTTGCCCTAAATAGAAGTTTGACAATTTCCCAGAGAGAAGTAATGTAATCCAGCGAAGGACAAAGCTCTACTTATTTGCCCTTAATGAAACATTGTTCACCGCAAACGATTCTGAATTTACATCTCGATGTGCACAACAACTTCCAAAGACTATGTATTGAAATCAAAGACCCCCTTTTTTCTCACAAAAGGGGGCCGTTTTATTGTATAAAATGGCCAGAAGCAACAGAGGTATCTTAAACATATACAGCGCTATTGTATATACTTTTTTTTTTTATAGTTATACCTGCTTAACTGTTTAGTTGAAGAGTTCAATTCAATTCAATTCATACACACATAAGCACCGTGGTAAAAACATTTGTGGAGGCACTTGTGGATGGCATTCCAAAGCGGTCCACGTTCACATGGTAATACTAGACATCGCATCTAGACCCTTTCTAGCTCTGCTACGGTAATGCCATGACCCCGAGAGGGCAGACTCATCAATGCCCAGCAAACACCGCTGAGACCCTGCTTCCTGTTTGTCTACTCGTGTTCACACAAGGGGAGACGGAGAGGGCCGAGAGCTCTGTATGTTGAGCTGCTCCTACCTCATTGACCGTTTACATCCTAGCCTATTGGAGCATAGCTTACAGGACAAAAGAGAGAACGTTTTAGGCGGCCGTTAGTGGAGAAACACAGGATATGCGGTGGGTTGTGTGTGTGTGTGCAATATATATACACACACATTCACATAAACCGTTGTGACGGTTGGTGGCCAACAGGTGCAGGCCGGTGGTCAGTTAGGCTGGATTCCCCTTCCTTTGACTTCATGGAAGGACCACAATCTTTTTTTCCAGCTTCTGTTTAGGAAAAATGTAGCGCTTCATGACATCATCCAGCTCCTCCAACGCCAGCTGGGCGTGGAGCACAGTGACCTGATCCGGGTCCGAGCGCACCGCCCACTTGAGCGAGCGGTACAGATCCAGGAGAACGTCCCCGAGAACCTGCAGGTGGAGAAAGGTACAGATGCACGCGCAATCAGCAGGAGGATCGGTCCCACGCGTGTGAGAGAGGCACCGCGGTTCTGAGGGACTGGCCCCGGAGGCCAGTCAAAAGCGGTGCACTTCAAAATATGTAGCTTTCATTTCGGCTTGCCGTGTGCGAGACCCAAGAAGTTTTCGCACACAGAATTGTTCCATTCAGTTTGGTCACTCGTTCGATTTGTTTAATCAGATCAAAACTAACTCCACCGCACCCTCTGCGGAGAATTTGATATAATCTTGGAGGCGCAAGAAGGGAAGAAGAAGAAGCTTTGCGATGATTGCGTTTGTTTCTTTTTGCCTTTGTTTTTACAACCTCTGCAAATGCATTTACCACATGAAGTAGGCGGATGGCTTGAAGCTGATCATGCAATGGTGATGCATTTCCACAGATTCATCCTCATGACAAAGTTAAGGAACATGAAACTCGAACGCAGGCTAACAAAGAGTTCGATGTCTCAAAAGACCTTGGAATGATTTATTTCCTGTGTCCAACACAATGCAAGTTGCGTCTGCCTGTCTTGGCTCTGGGGGATTCCAGTCCGTCGTGGCCTAGATTCAGTGCAGTCGAGAAATGCCTGCTACTCTAAAGTCTCCACCAACATCCTCCCATTTGCTCACCGTGACCCTTCCCCACCTTCAGCACAACACGCGTGCGCCCACCCAGCTTCACTCCCTCCCTTCACCCCCTGGGTGCAGGTATGACAGTGCAGCCTCTGTTCCCATGTCCCAGTGTGTCATTAAGTCATACCGCAGCTGGACAGTTTCTGCCGCCTGTGCTCCAGCAGATGTTGGGCCTAATGACAGGACCAGGACTGCTGCCTACCCAGCGGTCACCAAGCGCCTTGTTGAAATTCACCGGGCACACAGGGTGGGTCATTACAACCATAACCACATGTCCAAAATGACATGTGCTTATGCATAAATGTTACCTTACATTGTGTTATACTTTATAAAATGTATGCATTTCATTTTTTACTCCTAGCTCATAACTAAAATGATCACTTATCCATGTATTGTCAGTTTTCTGAAATTATAATGGGACATTTTAGTGTAGTGTTTTCTGTTAATATTGCATATTAACAGAATTATAATTTGCTTTATTAATGGATCTAATTAACTCTGATGTTCCTCACTGTCAAAAAAAGATGTAGCTTGTCATTAATACCATCATAAGCATTAGCATGGTCGACGGGCCAAGCAATGAACTGTGTGATGGTTGGCTCCTCGATCTTATATTTTGTACAGCTGTATAATACGGACGGAGGTACGGATTCACTTTGGGTGGACTTTACAGTTACACAAGGCTTCTCACTACATGCAATCAGAGCGGAAGGGGCCGTGACCTTGTGTGTTTTAAGGGCCGTCTTGAGGGCACCTGCTTAGCGTGTCATTGGTGAGAAGCCGCCTGGTGTCTGCCTGTTAGCGCAGGGAAAGTGGGAGTGGATTACTGGTTTAGAGTGTCTCTCTTACAACAGAAGGTCTAAACCTTCTGAAGGTATATTTTTTCTTTTACCCAACAGGTGCATGATGTTCTGAACTAGGGTTTAACATCGTGAGAGAGTTCAACTTATGTGTCTTTGGCTCTTTTAGTCTGTGTAGACTAATCACTATGGTTACCATGGAGGGAATGTGCTCCAACTAGGGTCCATCGCAACTTTTGTTCGGTAGCAGCTGAACACACAAGGGCACCCCCGCACGCACGCACGCACGCACGCACACACACACACACACACACACCTCTTTTTGATGTGATCCATTGTGTGGGTCATCTTACCATCCGTTTCACTAGGGTAAAATATTAAATTAGTGATTGTAGGAACAGCGGGTATGAGTCGGTCGATGGTGTGTGTGTGTGTGTGTGTGTGTGTGTGTGTGTGTGTGTGTGTGTGTGTGTGTGTGTGTGTGTGTGTGTGTGTAGGAGCACTGGATCAATTTGAGTGAAAATCAATTTCTGCAATACGGCCTCGGCCACGGTTTTTACTCAGCGTTTTTACTCTTCCGCGTACAATTTAACCATGTACTTTCACACGCAAGGGAATGCATAGTGGGGCTTTCCTCAGTGGCCCGGAGAGGAACATGGCAGGCTATCAATCAAATGATAATAATTATTCACTCAGTTCCCCTCCCCTTGTTCAACGGGGAAACAACCAATCAGGTTGTTTTGGTTGTGAAACATTTTGTTCTATACTTCCCGACATATTGCCCTGGGGCAAAAGACATTCAGAAAGAGTGCTATGAGGGAGTGCGTCTGTGTGTGTGCTCTTGTGAGTGAGTGAGTGAGGAAGTGAGTGGGTGGGATGGAGTGAGTGAGCACTTGAAAGTGTGAGGGTGACTGAATGAGTGAGTTACTGAAGGAGTGAGAGAAAGTGAGCATGCGAGCGAGCGTGACAATGAGAGCAAGCGTGACTGAATGAGAGAGCGAGTGACTGAATGAGAGAGCGAGTGACAATGAGGGCGAGTGTGACTGAATGAGAGAGCGAGTGACTGAATGAGCGAGCGAGTGACTGAATGAGAGAGCGAGTGACTGAATGAGAGCGAGTGACTGAATGAGCGAGCGAGTGACTGAATGAGAGCGAGTGTGACTGAGTGAGAGCGAGTGTGACTGAGTGAGAGAGCGGTACCTGGGTGGTCTTCTCACTGAGCCCACGGAGGAGGAGGGTGATGACATGGACCGCCGCCCTCCTCACCTCAGCCTCCTTCTCCGTCTTGATAAGCGCTGACAAACAGGAGCTCAGCTGGACACACACACACACACACACACACTTTATTTATTTCAATACAAATCCAAAATATAACAATTAAAAGCGTCCAACTGACCATTAATAATTGAATACATACTATTTTAATAAACTGATATTAAGAGGGAATATCTAGGGGGAAAACCATTGATGCTTTCCTGTGTAGCCAGTATTGTTATAAAGGAGTCTGGCAAAATAAATCTGCAGACTACTCAATATAAATTCTGTACGAGTCTGCCAGAGTCTACAGGTCTACAGGGAGCCATGTAGACGATGTGCCACTCTGTTCACAACATGCTAGCAGTAAGCACATTCAGGAGGCAAACACACACAAACAAAAACACAAACACACAACATGCTAGTAGTAAGCACATTCAGGACGCACACACACACACAAACACCACATGATTGCAGTAAGCATATTGACACACACACACACACACACACACACACCACAACACACACACACACACACACACACACACACACACACACACACACACACACACACACACACACACACACACACCTTGCTAGTAGTAAGCATACCTAAGGCGTGCACAAAAACACTGTTATCAGTAAGCATATTCAGGACACAGAGACACACAGCACACTGAAGACTCACACATACAGATGCACACTGACAGATAACGAACACACAAAACAGCGAGGTGCTCAAACCAACATGGTCTCTTCTCTGTGAGGGGTCACAGAAGGTGGAAAAGTAGACTGACTAGACAGAGAGTAGTGTTGGCAGGTTCATTTATATCAGCCCGGTCCAGCTAACGAACAGGGCTGCTTATTCAGGACACGGCTACACACACACCTCAGAATCCAGATTTAAACATCTGACCACTGTGGTATCCCTCAAATATACATACACACCATATAGAAGCTAGCTCGCGCGCTCTCTCTCTCTCTCTCTGTCTAGATCAAATAAAACTAATAAAAAGTATTCCAGGTTTTTTTTATCCAAAACATTTCAGTTTACTTTACAAGTTTACTATTTTGGATGCAAATATTCCTTGGGTGAAATTAAAATGAATAGACTAGATGAATAACATCATTTATTCATAATGAATTTATCTGGACATGTTTAGCTCTGCTATGACAGATATTTGATATTTTTTATGAGATATTTGTAGTGTGATGGACAAAATCACAACGGGAAAGAATGTGAATATATGTGTTCAGTGTGAGTGCACATATATTTGTGTATAGTATGTCAATAGCTGTTGTATGTATAGTACCTCGAGCCGGTCATTTTACTTCCTTAGACAACGTTAACGAAGAATGCCCACAGCTGCTACCGTTTGACCCATGACACACACACACACACACACACACACACACACACACACACACACACACACACACACACACACACACACACCACACACACACACACACACACACACACACACACACACACACACACACACACACACACACAGTGTACCCACCTCCAGTGCCAGGGGGCCCAGAGCGTAGTCCAGCCTGTGGCTCAGCTCCCCCAGGTTGGACAAGGAGCTGGCCCGCACCGTGGGGTCCTGGTCCCGCGTGCCCTGCAGGAAGGCCACCAGGAGGGGCCGTCCCAGGTGAGGCGCCAGCTCACCTGGAGGGGCGCGTCAGGGAGAGGGATTATTAGACAATAGTGCCCAGACGACTATATAATGCAGGGTGGAGTGGCTAGGGCTGTCGGATCTGGTTGGTCGATCGCTGTGCACTTGTTGGACCAAGTTCTCACTGGTCGGACACATCGGTCTGCATATGTCCGTCCCCCAAGACATATGCAGACCGATGGGTTTTATTTTTGAGTGATTGGCTATGATGTGTTAGAAATATTTAAATATGAAAAAAAACGTATTTAAGGGCTCCGTAGTCTGTTATAAATAGTGGTTTTATAGACTACAAGACTTGGAGGACAGGAGGTCAAAACACCCGGGTTTACACAACATTGAGCTTGTCCAATTTACAGATGACTGCCAGCCGACTGACAGGACATTTACTTGGCTACAAACAAATTCACACCATGTCAAATAAATTGTTGGTGTGGCAGCATTTGATTTTAAAAAGGATGACAAGAACATTTGTTGGCATAAGTCTTTTTTTTTTCATGTTGTCTGCGACGTTCCGTCACCCGTTCTCAACGCCTGATAGGCTTTGAGTATGAACGTCAGACTTGGCACCTTGGCACCCCTCGCAGCCTCCTGCATTGGGAGCCATAATACCATCACAGATCAAGTCTTCCAACGCGTTTCCTTTCCACTATGCGACACTCGTTGGCGCGGCACTCTGTGGCTCTTCTGGAGCCTGACCTGCTTTACATTCAAGCTCTGCCCTGACGGGGTCAGACTCGGCCCAGGAGTGGATCTGTCATCAGCTGACTTCCTCCAAACAGCTCTCAGCTCATTTTTGAGGCTACCGGGTAAAGTAGAGTGTGTGCTGCAGTCGATTGGGTTAATCCAGAGATAACATGCAGATTTATTTGTATGTTCCCCCCCAAATCGATGGGTCATAGAGTGTCACATTTTAGTTTACCACAAATTTGTTTGGTTGACTACAGCCCTATTTGTGACAACTTAGTCTCTGCCAGCTCCTGTTGTGGTGTGTGTGTGTGTGTGTGTGTTTGTGTACGGGTATGCGTGTTCTGGTTTCCGTTTGTGTGTTGCAGGATGGAGGGTCAGTCATGCTGATCAAGCACACCTGGGCCCATGTGCCTCTCGTAGTACTTATGAAGTGCCAGTGGAACGGCACTCTCTCATCTGGTCCAACCAGACATGTCACTTGTCTGGTTGGAAGCAGCGACAGTTACATTATGGGACTGGTGGTTCATCAAGTCCATCAACTGACCCGGCCCTTTTTTTATTTTAAGCGTTAGTTCCAGATTTAACCAGACTTAACCAGACATCTATAAACACTAGGAGAACTAGCATAACAGGTTACTGATGAAAAAAGTCAAAAAGAACAGACAAATTCTCCAACTCCTTCGCGGTGTTCAGACGGACGATGACAACACAGCGGGGTTTACAACTCCGGACTAAAGCTTTCTGGCCGTTAACAAGTGACAGAATAAACACAAGGAACGGAAAAATGGACAAGAGAGAGAAAGAGAGAGACACAGTGAGGCTCTCTGTGGCTGAAGTGACTCCCCCAGCCAAGTGCAGGGAGAGTAACACACACACACGGGCAAATAGAAACCATGGAGCAGAGCGAGAGCGGGCCGACCGGCCAAGTTGTGGCTCTGTCTGGCCATGGTGGGCAGATCATTTCCCAGCCTGGCCGTGGCGAGTGCCCTACAGCTGGCTTTGTCGCTCAGGCTCTCAAACCCACATTCACACACATTCTCAATCCCATTCAGGCCGTCCCACATCAAGTTCTGAAAGAGAGCCAGCCGTCTCGTAGTCTCTGGGTCAGAGACACAATAGCACTGATCCATCCAATGGAAAACCTAATGATTTTAATAAAGTCTGTGTGTGTGTGTGTGTGTGTGTGTGTGTGTGTGTGTGTGTGTGTGTGTGTGTGTGTGTGTGTGTGTGTGTGTGTGTGTGTGTGTGTGTGTGTGTGTGTGTGTGTCACACACAATAATCCATGACTGTGACCCAGTAGATGCATGCCTCCTGCTGCATCATGCTTAGTAAGTAAAACGCTAGAATAAATCAGCGTGGTATCACCAATCCTCTCTGCATTTGCATTTTGGACTTGGTCCCACCGCGCACATGCGTGCGTGTGTGTGTTCGCTCTCTCTGCAGGACCAGCATGTGTCTTTTTTCTTCTTCAACATTTGCTTCAATACTCAATTAGGAGAACCTTGTTATTTATTAAGACACATGCTGGCAGGGCTCTGAATTGGCCCTTGCAACTGCTGACTACTGAGGAGTGAGACAGCGGGCATTTGGGGAATACAGGGTGAGCGTACAAACATGGAGACACACTGCTCTCTTTCTCCCCGTCTCCATCTCCCTCTCCCTCCCTCTCTCTCTTTCCCTCTTGTCTCTGGCTGGCCGGCTGTGCCTGCTTGGCTGAGTGTCCGTCCAGATCTTGATGTTATGGATTTCAGTCAGTGGGTTGTGAGCGGTCAAAGTGGTGCAAAGGCCACAGACAACATCAGTCATGGCCCCCCCGAAAGCAAAAGTAAAAAGCCAAAAACAGAAGGCAAGTCTACCAGTTGAACCGTTTTGGTTTTTTTTGCCCCGTAACACACTGGGTTCCCTCTGAGTACAGAGCTTACCCTGTGTTGTTAGGAGTCCATATGGCCCAGTGGTAGTAACTAGATAACTATCACAGACAAAAAAATGCTTGTTCATGTAGCATCATGGGGCTTTGAAGAGCTATGCAGAATTGTCCCATTATAACCCCTTTGAAAGCAGTGGGTAATTCAGAGTCTTATATTATTATATTATCTTTTTCAAAATACGTCAAATGATTGTCGGAGTTATCTTGGAAATCCTTTTAGAATGACTTTCCTCTCCCCCAGATTTTCATCATTACACATGCCTCAGCCTTCATTTTAGTCAGAAGTTAGAACGCCAAATCAACACAATCAAGCCAATTTTAACAGCTTTAATTTTTTTATCGTGCGATTAACACTCTTTTGGCTTGGCAAACGTAGTTTTTTCACCTGCTCTCTCGCAACAACTAGTCACGATAAAAAAAACGACAACATCATACCGGATCTACACCGGAAACAAAAGTGTAGATCCGGTGGGGCCAACAAAGATACGGAGCGGGTAAAAAAACTCCTTAAGTGTGTGTGTGTGTGTGTGTGTGTGTGTGTGTGTGTGTGTGTGTGTGTGTGTGTGTGTGTGTGTGTGTGTGTGTGTGTGTGTGTGTGAGAGACCCGGTTCGAGCCAGCATGAGAGTTCAATGGTGTCAATAGCTGTTACGTCTTTCTGACCAATAGCAGTTCAGGCCCACCTGGGCTGTTACCACTTCGGAGGGCCCAAGTCAGTTACTCCCCTCTAGACAAAATCGACTTTGTTGCGATGTGGACAGTTTGTGAGTTTAGCATCTGTTGAGTGAGTGAGAGGTTGCGGGTGCACATCTCAGGCTGCAAGGAAATTTTATAAACGCAATATTGTTATCCCGCAGTAATCAGCCGGACAGCCCCGAAACGTTAACGGCCCACTGGGAATTCTCCCGACGACCACTCCGCCGTATGTGTGTGCGTGTGCGTGTGCGTGTGTGTCACACACACACACTCACCCATGGCCCGGCTGGCCCTCATCAGCACCTCTCCGACCTTGAGGCGCGTCTCCAGCGCGTGCTCTGGGTCAGGGCGGGAGGGCTCCCTGAACTCGCCCAGCAGCCTCTCGAGGACCCTCTCGGGGAAGGAGTCGGCCAGCGCCGCCAGGCCTGCGCCCGGCACACGTCATGTTTACGGAGGAAGACAAAGATCAATGACTCTGACCGAACCGTTCAGCACGCACAACAAAACGCTTTCCTCATCGCACATTTCATTGAGGGTGACGGATCGATTCCTTTTGCAGTAAAAAAAAAAAGTTGATAAATGAAATGCAACTAATAGAAAACATTGTGGCAGAGTGCTTAAAAGAGGAGGTGGTGGAGCCTCACCTTGAATGGCCGACAGGTACACAAATGTGTCATCGTGTTCGAGGTTCTCCAAGAAGAGCTGCATGAGGACACACACATACACACATACACACAAGCATTATTTGGTTGATATAAATCTAGATACACATAGTGAATAAAACAGACATACACAGAAAACAAATAAAATACAGCCAAGGGTTTCCCCAGCAGTAGCTCCATGGGTTTAGTCTCAAAAACAGACACATTAGGACGGTTTCAAAGGGAATAACCCAAACAATGCCCTCAGGTAGAGAGACCAGAGGAGCTCTGGAGGGGGGCTAGAGGGGGGGGGGGGGATGAAGGGGTTCATTAGAGGGTGATCTGGGAAAACCAACCAGTGCCGGCTCTCAGACTCACCTTTATCAAGGGTCTGGGGGGGGATCGATAGGAAGTCCCCTTTGGGCATGATGAAGGGGCTGTAAGGTTGAGGGGCGCAGTAGGCGGTGGGGGGTTCTTATCCTGAATAGTTAATGGGTTGTCATTCTTGTCTTGTGTGCATCTGCCTCCTTAACAAGTCCCCGGAGAGCCCAGGCTATCCCTGTATCAACACCCCCCACCGCGCCCCCCCACCCCCACACACTGCCCTCCTACTTACATCCCTCCCCAGTGTGATGGACCCTTTCATGTATCAATCAAAGCGTACCGTCTTCCTTGCCCGTGAGAAGCACCAATGACCATAAACTCTGGCTATGCAGCGACGCCCTTTGGCGTGTGCTCTCCACCCACCAGGAGGACCCGTTCCTGGGCCTGGAGCGCCGCGGGGTGCCTTTCCGTCACCATGCGCGTCAGCCTCCTCAGGGCCACTGCTCGCGTCGCACGTCCGGTCGGATCCTCAGCAGCCCAGTCGAGAAGTTTCGGGGGGCTCGGCAGTGGCGGCGGCGGCCGCTTTCGCGGGGCCGACGTGGGCCTGAGACCCCCCGATGGGTCCGGGCGGCGGTGGCGGCTTGGTATGCACGGTGGTCGTTTCCGCGGCAGGTCTCCCGGCCGTCGGGGCGGGGTGGGAGGGGGTCCGGGAGGGGCGTTGGGAGCGGTCTCCGGGGGGACGCGGGGCGTTCCCGCCTCGCGTTGCGTCGTCCATGGCCTGGCTCCTCTCGGGGCCGGGGGTGGCGCGGGCCGGCAGGCCCCCGGGCCTGTAGGCGCCTTGGGTGGCGATGACGGCCCGCAGTCTCCGCGGAGCCTGATCAGTGGCTCGGGGTGCGCAGGGAGACCTCCTCCAAGGGCCGCAGCAGGAGGGCCATGCAGGCGTAGTCCTCCGCCCCGAGCTTCTGTTGGGGAGGGAGCGGCGCAGAGGACCGGGAAGGGAATACAGACGGGAAGGTACTGGGATGAGAGCAGGATGTTGTTTTTTGGGCTAGTCTTGCCGATTTGTGTGAAAGGAACTTGGCCCGAACCCAGCGGGAATGATAACATAATGAGATTATTATTGTGAAAAACAATAATTATTTATAACATAAAATTAACAAATTACTCTACAAATGAGTTAAACTAATTAGTTTTGCATCGGTCTAACAGTAACAAATAAATATAAATATGACCGTGATTCCACTAAAGAAGCAGTAGTGGCAGTGGTAGCAGCAGCAGTGTTAGTAGCAGCAGTAACTGCAGCAGCAGTGGTTAGTGCGCAGCAGCGCAGGCGTGGTGGAGTAGCGCAGTAACTGCAGAGCGCAGGTGGTGCGCAGCAGCAGTGGTTACCTGCGGTTCAGACAGCAGGGTGGCCACCAGCCCCATGGCCATGCTGAGAGTCTCGCTCTCCACTGCCTGCTCAGCGGTGGGACCGGAGGCCTGGCCCAGGCCCGCACAGGCCCTCTGGAGCAGGGACACCACAAACCCCACCACCTAGGGAGGAAGGAACCAATGTTAAGACCCAGAGACCTGCTCTACAAAAGGAAAGATAAGTGAAGCCAAAAATAAGATGTAGCCGGGTCCAATCAGTGAGGTCATTTTCTCTCTCTCAGAATGGTCCCGTCTGGCAAATAGTCAACCAACGCAATGAAACTCTTTATCAACCATATTGAGTTAAAACGGTCATTCATCCAGCCAGCTAATGACGCAGCCAGCAAGCCTTTCAGAGTACAGCCTCGCCAGTTAGTATGAACCTGATTGTTTGGTGAGGAGCACCAGAGAATGAGCAGAAAGGCTATTTCTGGGTGGTGGAGTGAAATGGCCCGTTTTCAGGTCGACAAAGGCCTCCTGGGAAGAAAAGGGCTTTTAAAACCCTCAAGGGGGCGGTTTTACCCTGAAGGCTGTGCCACCCGAAGACATCATGTCCCTAAAGAGCTTAACAAGCAGATTTCAATGCAAAGTTTCAAGGCTGCCACTTTGCCCTATGAACTTTTGTCGAGATATTTCTGCAGCCAAACAATGTAAACAATCAAATTGCCCTTCAAAAGCTCCTCCAACAACCAGGTCATGGCCAGGCAGTGTATATTCTAGGTGAGCAGTAACTGTGTCAGCATGACTGTGTTTTTTGTTTCATTGCGCTTGTGGGAGTATAAATACATGATACTCATTTTGGTTGTGGGCTAAAGCGTTGGAACATTCTCACCTAGGGCAATGAGACCAAACGGGTTTATACAGCTAAAAGTGACATTTAACCTCGTTATCGTACAGGGTTATTTTGTCTCAGAAAATCATTGTTTTGTACCCAATACCTAATTGTTATGGTCATAGAGTTTGAGGTCACTGTTAAGTAACTTTACCACAGGGTATCTGCAGGTTTCAGCAAGTCAAATTTAAGACCTTTTTAATACCACCTTGAATGAAATTTAAGACCTAAAACACGCGATGGTGGGGGTTAGCAACAGACGCGAGCCAACTACGGAAACTGACGTCTTCCAGCCAACTGTCCTTGAATTTGCACCTACCCATTGTCGCAGACTAGCTAGCAAGCACGCAGATAATAGTTTATATATGCAGCTAGCAAGAAAGAAGCCTCTCTACATGTCCTTCTTGAAAAGTCACTCGGAAAAAATAAAAAAATATATAGTCCTGCCCCGACAAAATTAAGACCCTGAGTTACAGTATTTAAGACCAGCATATGAAATTTGTAACGAATTTAAGACTTTTTAAGGCCTTAAATTTAGAAACATGAATTTAAGACTTAAGACTTTTTAAGGATACGCGGACACCATGTACCAGAACATAGCCAGCATTCTGAAGCAGTGGACTCTGTAGTTCTTTGCCCAGTAATACACATTCCTACATCTTAAGCCAAGGGAATATCAAAAGGTTGCATTGACAATGTTCAAACAAGCTTTCCTACATCCCCTACATTGAGTTACGACCTCAACTCTCTAACCACCTCTGACTAATGAACTTGTAATGAACCATCTGCCACATCCCATCGTGTGACCTGATTGAGAGGAATGGTATGCATTATGAACCTCAAAGTCACAAAGTCATATGATGTCTCTCATACCAAATTCCTGACATAATTGTTAATTATGTCTACATCCACTTTGTCTGAGAATGCATCCTTCCTCCTCACATGCATCATATTTTCAATTTATATGCAAGGAAAATGAATCGTGACCGGCTGTTCAATTATTAGAAAAGAATCACCTTGCCCATTAACACCCCCAAAGAACAGTATTTTCCAATAATGTGGCAGCCCAGAGTTGTTTACTCCACTTATACCACAGTTACCAACACTGATACGATACAACTTTATTAATCCCCCCGTAGGAGAAATTAGTGATATTGATGTTAATTACTTTCATCTATAATGTTGCCGTTTTCCTTCAACTTAAGTCATCCGAAATGTAATTATTCTTTGAGCATTCTGTATTAGTACAGCCAAGAAAACTTCTGCTGGATCAATCAATTCGATTGATCCATTTGAGAGTTGCCGGAAATATCGGCCGAGTAGCGAAGTGATTTTGAACTGTAAATACACTGAAGTTCCCATGTCTCGTTATTGAGAAATAATACACAACCTTGGAATGTAACTGACCAATAAGAATCAAGTCTTCGACTGTAGCTCCGCTGTTGGACGTACGCTAGCAGTGAGAATGCCGGCAGGTCATGGACCCCCCCCGGCGTGCTCTGCCCCTCTCACCTGTGTGGTCTTTCTGAGCAGCGTGGCGTGGGGCAGACCCTCGCACAGCGCCGCCAGGGCCTGCAGGAGGGCCAACCTCCGACCGCCGGCCGCGGCCCGGCCGGAACGGTGCTGCTCCGCCTCCAGCAGACTCATGGCGCCTAGGTCCACTTCCTGCTCCTCCTCCTCCTCGTCTGCCTCTGCGGCCCACAGAGTCAGCTCCTGCGGAGGAAGGAGCGAAGGTTTAACCGCGTCGAGCTTTAGCGTGTGAGCGCTCGCACCCTGGGTGTGACAGCGGCCGTGCTTTCAAGTTTCTCTTGTCTCTGGGCAATGTGTTTCTACATGTGTTCAGTATGCGTGTCTTGTGCCCGTGTGTGTGTGTGTGTGTGTGTGTGTGTGTACCTGCAGCAGCTCCAGGAAGAAGTCTCCCGGCAGGTCGCTGTCCTTGAGCTCAGCCAGCAGCAGCACCAGACACTCCACCCTCCGCTGCTCCCCAGAGACCCGCTCATACAGCGCCTCGTCCTCGTCGCTGGGCCTTGGGGAGGGCGGGGGTTACCAATGCGGGCCCACCACTTTCAATCTCACCAGAGAACTCAGACTGCACATCCCGTAAATCAACTGAGTCTGTTCACTAGTTGAACAACGCAAGAGGAACATTTTGAATTCAGAACCATGAAACAAATGAATGAGAGCGAGAGAGAGAGACAGAGACAGAGACAGACGGACAGACCCACCTGTCGGTCCCTTTGGGAGCCAGCTGAGCCCCTCCTCCGCTGCCCGGGGTGAAGTGCAGCTCAGGCGCCCCCCCACCCTCCAGGCTACAGAGCCCCCGCAGCACAGGGAACACCTGGGCCTGTTCGGCATGGCCCAGGTACCACAGCAAGATCTCCTGGCACGGGGCGCTGTGGTGCATATCAAATACACACCCATTGAAAATACACTCATTAACAAAAAATAAAACTCAACTAAAACATTAAAATGGGGGCGCTTGATAGAGTCATGGCCAGTGTTTTGACTTCCCACCAAAGAGTTAAGGGTTTGAGCCCCAACATCTACCTGTACTATCGTAACTATCCTTGAGAATTGTCCTTGTTAACAAGTACCGTATCTCAATTCACTGTACGTTACTGTGGAAGAAAGCACTTGGCATATGACTAAATACTAAGTAAACAGGGCCCAAACCACAGAGAAGGCACTTCCTCATCCCTGATGATTGTACCTTGCCGTACGACATAGCTCAAATAATATACAGAGTGGCATCTGCAAATTCACGAGTAGTGTGACTCATGTCAGCCTACATGCACCATTAAAACATTTCAATCAAATAAAAACATTGGCTGTGATCTTTCTCGTGAACACACACACACCCACCCCACCCACCCACACAACATACACACACACACAGTAAAAGGTCAGTGTACCGCAGGTGGGAGACGTTCTGCTTGGTGAAACAGAACAGGCTGAACACGACAGACAGCACCTGCTCCAGCGCCGTCAGCACGGGGGCCGACGCACTGTTCCCTATCACCCAGATCTGGAGCACAGGCAGGAATGAGCACATCACAATACTGTACAATAGAAAAGCATGTGGAATATTGAGTGACGGGTAATAAGTCCACCATCCTTTCTCCTGCGATAAACAAAACATACATTTCCTTTGCCAAGTTATTCCGAAAGAACAAGCCGAGCCTTTCAGTCCTCACCTTGTAAACATCGTCCACACATCGGCTCAGCTCCCACTCCTCCACAGAGGCCTCGCCTGAACGGGGAAACAACGAAAGGCACTCAAACACGACAGAGATCGTTCCAGAAATACATATTGATGGACCTACACCAGAGATTTCTATCAGATTTCACTACATGAAACTGTAACCTGACATTGGTTCGAAATAAGCTGGGCACCAAGAAAATTAAAGCATTGGAAAATCCTGTTCACCTCTCGCTTCCTAAACCATATACTATTTAATCAGTTTAGAAAGGGATACGCCGAGATATCTGTCAATCTGCCTGATAAAGATTTAGACTTTGGAGTTGTTTTGACTCCAGAGTCATCATTGTGCGTCCAGAAGGGGAGTTTGCTGGGTTAGTATTTGTTATCCGTCGGCTGCTTAAGTGGCTTGCAGCGTTACATTGGCCGAGCCACGTTTGATTACTTTCCAACGATTTCGATGTGCCCCCTATAGTTGCTTTTTGAAACGAGTTTCAGTTAGAACACAAGATCGCACTTTGTCTACCAACACAGCGACGTTCATCAGGGTGATTAGCAGGCTACCCGTGTTGCACCCCTGACTATATGATCAGCTGCCTCTGGTTGGGTAGCCTTGGTGAAGGGCAACCCGTCAGTGGCCTACACAGGCAGCCTCAGAATCACAGCAGCAACGCTCCACTTTTTGAAATTCAACACCTCGTCTGAATCTGGGTGAGACGGGCAACCGCCCATTTACATTTATGTAGATATATCCCTCTCAGTTTGACAGCAAGAAAAAATGGAAAAATGTTGTAAAAGCAAAATTGCATTGGGTCAATTTTTTTAAAAAAAATATGTTTTTTTTTTTTAATTTGCTTCACCAATTATCTCTACTTAACAAGAGGAGGACAACTGTAACTTGACGGACCCCTTCCTGAGCTAACATCAAGCAGTAAGTGGTACCACGAGAGCAGTGTAATTCTGACCGGTTGCCATGGAGCGGCAGCGCAGCAGCGGGCCAAGGAGAGGTTCCAGGAGGTACTGCTGGCCAAACTGTGGTTTCTCCTCCACGATGGTGAGCGCCGCCCTGGTGGCAACGCGCTGGAATTGCCTGGCGGTCAGTTTGTCTTTGAAGTGCAGCAGTTCTATAATCTGGCCAAAGAGAGTGCATATCAAGACAAACGCGTATTTCACATACGAGTACGTTTAGTGTTGCTTTCAAAAAAAGCCAGATAATATTATTTTCATAAACATCACTTGTTTTTGTGTATTGGAATTAAATTGCCATTTAAAATGCAGCCTAAATACACCTTAATATGTTTTGACGTTGACATAGGTATATTTTGATTTTGTATAAAACTGTGATCTACAATGTGTCCGAATCTCAACTCAGTCACAAGTTAGAACAATAAGAGAAAACAAGCGTGAACTGTGTCTTTATATATTCCACATGTTTCACATGCCCTCTGTCTGTGTGTTTACCTGAGGGCAGACCAGTCTGTAGTAGAGGTCTGCTGAGACACACTGCTGAGGACAGGCCACCAGTATCCTAGCAACACCGTCACACTTCCTCCAGTCGGAGTCGCCCCCTAGTGCACACAACGGAGAACCACAGCAGTAAGTACTCAGATTAATGGACCAATTGTCAGAAAGATCACTCGACACAGATCATTCTCATGTGGAGATGGTGAATGGCATAATGCACCATGTGGGCCTCAATAATTCATGCATTTGAAAGTTGAAATTTTACAGTTGAAAATTTATGCCAGAAAGCAGTTAAACGAAAATACATCTTTATTGCATTGAATAGAGATTAGGGTTATTGAGGTTGAACGGTAACGCCCCATTAATAATAAAAACAGCATTTATTTTCCATATCGTGTACTCGTCATAACAAGCTAACATTGAAATGTGTAATCATACAGAACAGCAGGATTCATCCTAAGAATGCATCACAGTGCTTCTTAAAACCCTGCTCCATGTGCTTGGCCCTTAACCTGGCTCCCCTGGCTCCCTACCTGTGCCTCCCTCAAGGATGGCCCTGGCTACGGCCTGGACCCCGTGAGGCTGCATCAGCCTGTCAGACAGCAGCTGGCCACACAGGCGCCGGAGCCAGGCAGGAGTCGCTACTGTTGCCGGCCTGCTGGGGGCGCCATTGGCCGCTGCTGTTGAGGACCCCTGAGTAGCATGGTAGACAAGAGAGAATAGAAACCAATGCTCATCACTGTTTCAGAAGTGTATTCATCATCTAAAGTTAGAAAAGGCAATATCAACAATTAACTCTGGATTTTTTATTGTCATTATCTACATCTTATCTCAACCTGTCTGGGTCCACCTTGGAGTATCAGCAGCTCCTTGATTACGATGGGCTGATAGACTGTACCCAGAATGCTTTTCAGGGCCGCCCTGCAAGCCGTGCGTTCTTCCAAATTCAACTCCTAAATTTGTTAAGAAGTCAAAACACAACACACATATTAAACAATACCATCTCCAGCCCAATACAAAAACACAAACAAGTAAAAAAAATGTGTATATAACAGTGCATTATGGTTACACATATAGTAATAGCACACAGTATACCGTTATATTTCAATAACATTACTATATATAGCATGAATTAAGAAATCCAGGTATAGCTTTCAAGAACCATGCTAGTTGAATGCAACGACTAGATTAACTACGACCACTGGACAGGTGAAAGGATGCATGGTCTACTCTAGAGAATGCCTGGCTTCTCAGTCTTTTGTGTTAGAAGGGGTGTTACCCCTTTCTGATAAAATGCCAGATATCCTGCGCCGACAGAATATCAGGTGATTGTTGGGAGATTGTGGTGTAAAGTTTCATGGAAAAGTAGTCTTTCAGAACTGGAAACTCCTGAAGGGATGCTGAATTTCAAGAGCGCTTTGTCCAGCTTTTATGATGCATCCTAATCTATTTCTCTATTTTTCTGGCATTCCCAGATCAGAGTGATAGTCACCTTTTCTTCTGTGGCCTCCCTGTGTCTGACAGCTGTCAGGAGGAGTCCAAGGAACCCTTTGAGGTGTAGGGCATATGGGTTTTTGTATTGTCCTCTACAATATGGAGGTCATGCATGTCTGTGGCAGGGACAAGGTGGCCAACACACTATGAGGTTGTTTTGCTTTTGTAAAGGATATTATTAATATAATATTTATATATTATTATTATTATTATTATTATTATTATTAGTTAGATTATGTTGTCCTCATTTTTCCCACCATCGTTCCCTCTCCCTCCTTCTCTTTCCAGCTCAGCCATGCTAGCTGTAGCAGACATCAATCAAGTGATCTGGCGGGCCTAGCCAGGTGCAGTAAGCTTTATGGCCGGTGGCGTCTTTGTTTATTGGGGAGGGGCGGAGATCCAGATGTCACGTCTCTAAAGTTTAAGGTGTCCGTTGTCCCAATGCATCCCCTAGTGTTTGTCCCTTTTTATTTTTGCTTTGTTTGCCAGCTCTCCCAACCCTGCTATAGTGGTGTTTCAAATCAGTTTATGTTCAATAAAAGAATGCATTTTTTGGTACAAGTTGTAAGCTGTCACTGTCTCATCTGAACCATAGTATAATCATAAGTGGCCATCATTGCCCTAAAAGCTTAACGATTGCGATACCAGTTTGAAACGTTTAAAATACCAGAGAGGAGAACACTAATCAACATATGCTGACACATAACTCGGTTACCTTGTCTCCCTGGGAGCGCTGCGGCTGATGACCCAGCTGGCACAGAGCAGCCATGAGGTCGCCCAGGTGACGGGTGAACACCAGCGTGGCCAGAGACGGCAGCTCGCTCAGTCGCAGCAGCACCTTGGTGGCGGTCAGCAGCCGGCGCGTGGCGGGGGCCGCGGCGCTGTCACGTCGCACCAACCCTGCCAGCAGCGGGCCGAACGCGGAGCGGCGCTCCAGGGCCAAGCCCACCCCGGGCACCAAGTGAGCACAGAGCCCGAGGGAGACGGTGAACTGGAGGGCGGCGCCCAGCGTCTTCTGCTGGCTCACGCTCAACACGTCAGGCGGAAGGGCCGGGGCGGCCTCGGGGGTGTTCCGATTGGCCGCCGGCAGGGGGGGAGTGCGCTCGAAGAGCGCCATCTGGGTTGAGAGGTGGCGGGCGAGGGTGAGCAACAGGAGGAAACACTCCTGAGCAAAGGCCCAGGGGACATCCTCCTCTGCTTCGCTACAGAACCAGGCCGCCTCCGTCCTCTCCGCCTCCCGCAACGCCCATGCCTCCTTGAGGCTCTTGTCACTCTGCAGCTGCTCCAATAGCAGAATTCTGTTTGTCCGCAATGCCCCCAAGATAGCGTCACGCTGGGATGACTGAGTTTCTCGCACATGGGCCTCTGCTGGAAAGAACACAAAACCAGCACAGTGTGGGATGTAGGATTATGCTTCAATAACGACAGAAGGTAGATCTTAGCCTTGAAATTATTTGATTTCCGTCTTATCCGGCTTCAGATAGCTATTACAAAGGGCAGAGATAACGTTCCAAATAATATATTTAAAAAACTAAATATTGAATAAATAATCTTATCACATAAAATCAGGGAGTTTCTCTTTGCAAGTTCACAAAACCTTGTTTCCGGAGGGTAAAGGGTTGAGATGCTGATCTAGCAGAATAGCCCAAAACAAAGCGGCTTAAAAAAATGAATACAGATAGCTTTGGTTCAAATATATATGTAAAGTGCAATCACTGCAGTGACGTGAATATTAATATCATCGCACTCTGTTCAGCAGCGGAATAGCTCTTCATATGGTCACAGAGAAAGACACAAGATCCCTAACCACAAGAGCAACGCGATATATTATGATATATATATATATATATATATATATATATATATATATATATATATATATATATATATATATATATATTCCGGTGTCTCATTGAGAATTGACTGGGGTTTTCTTACGGGACAAATGTCGAAATGTCTACAAAGGGTTAGGACTGGCAGATGTCGAATTAAACACACTTACCACCGAGTGGTTTTGTCAACACATTTAACGCTGAGATGATTGCTGAAGTCATGTCGCCATTGTCAGAACACCAAAAGAGTCTTCAACAAGCCGAATGCAGGCAGGTTACCATCTTACCACGCTGCTACGATATTACAAACACGGCGCGTGTATATTGCGTCACAAGACTCCGTTCAATGTGAAACCGAAACGCGGAAGTAAGTTCAGAATAGTAAACAAACAGCCGATGAGTGCTTTGAATTTAGTTTAGCAGTTTCTAAAGAACACTAGATTGAGATATATGTAGATATACATAATTTGAGTTATTGTTAGTTGATTTTATTTGTTTTGGTTTGTTTTCTATGAGAAGAAGATAACCACGCTCAAAAAGAAGAAGATAGTTGACAACCTAACTGGGTTTCCCCTCCTTCTTCCCCAAGTGAACACAATACGTATGTGAGTGAAAGTGAAGTGAAGCGAAGGGGTGAACGTCTATCCATAGAGCTACCTAAATATATATATGCAACCTGGGGTTAAGGTTAGGGTTAAACGGACTAACGTTAAGGGACGCCTTGAAATATGTATTAGTTATAGCTAAAAAATGATTTTAACCTAACAGCAGTGTATTGGTTATTCAAAGAGCGTATTCAAAGTGTATATTCAGTGTATTCAAAGAGCAATGCATTTTAAATCCACAACTAGCTAGGCCTACTAGCACAAAAAGCAAGTTAATACATTGTTTTTTTCTTTGCACTTTATTATTTTATTATTATAACTTTATTCAAGACACAGGAAGGTCCACATAGACAGCACACTACATATATATATACACACATACATACACATACACACACACACACACACACACACACACACACACACACACACACACACACACACACACACACACACACACACACACACACACACACACACACGAATATATAACATTATTACATATATTACATATATTAACATCATAAACGACCACACCAAAACAAACGAAATAAATAACTTAAATACAATTTCAATTAAATATTGTAATGAATAATTTACATAGCTTCACGTTATAGGCTTAATAACAGCCTACTACTATATGATAGTATACCAGTATGTATTTGATGACGTTGTCAACTTCAAGTGGGACGATAATGACGTTGGCGATTATCAGCAAAGGGGTCTATAACGACTCCGGCACGATCTCCATCACACGTCAGATTGCATTTTAAAACAAATACAACAAGGGGAATCCAACAGATTGTATATTTATATCAGATGGGTGCTGCAAGTGCATCCTACGGCCACGTCTTCGAAGTACGGATGCAGCCGGTATCTCTTGCCATCCTCGCACAGCTCCTTTCTCAAGAACCGCTTGCTCTGCTTGACCGTTACTGAGTTGTAGGTGTCATCCTCCCATGGCTTGTTGTCCTCGCTTTTGATCAAGATACAGCCCCTGCACAGGCACTGAGCTACAGCAATCGTCTCCGGGAATCGGCCCTCTTTTGTCTCATACCTGCGGCGGGAGAAAGGGGTAAAACCACGTTAATCACATATCCGCTCCGTCGCCCATGCAGCCCTTCGCGGTGTGTGAGAGCGAGTGACACAAGCGAGGGAATGTCGACGGATATGACTTACACGATTCGCCAGGGGGAGATGGAGCGGTCCTTCAGAGATTTGCCTAGACCAGTGTAAAGTTCGACCGGGCAATTCACTGGGGTCTCCTCTGGTACTGTGTCTGTATGCTCACTACGCTGGATTTTGTGCCTTTTCATAGCTTTTTCTTCCAGCTGTCCTTCATCATGGCATGGTAACGAGGACGTTCGTACAGTCACAAATAAAACGCCCAAACACAAAACCTGTGAAGGGAGGGAACATGTAAATACAGATTATGCACTGTGAAAACATTAAATTGATTGAACGTTGAAATTGAAAAAAGTACACCATAACACTATCCATTAAATTAAATATCTTTACTTTGATTTGGCAAAAATAACAATATTAATTCTCACTCACCTGCATTACGCAAAGGCCAAACATTGTCCCTGTCGTATTTGTTACGTGTGTTCCTAGGGGCTTTGCTTGATTTTGATGGCCATGATGTTGAGAGATGCTGCATTTATAGTGCTGGGCAGGGAAAAACCGGCATGAGGAAACATAAATAGTAATATTCAACAGACTACTTCCTCTTCCCAAATGAAGATGTAGGTGGCAACGCTATCCCGATCCGTCACTGATTTGGCTTCATAACATTGCATCACAGCTCGGGGTTTCTTGCTACACGATGACGAGATATGAATCTATTTAGCTATAAATAACCCTGCGCTCTGTAGGCTACACGAGTCAATGATAAAACATAATAGTCTCACTGTGTCTTTGTTCACACAGTAGACATCAAGTTACAGGCAGACAAGAAACTTGATCAGAATCACATGTTGTATAAATGCATTCGTCTCAATTGTAGTCATCAATTGTTTGTCATGCAGATACAATTTCTCCAAGTGCGTCGGCAGAGGTGCAGCAATGCTTATTGCAGCAGCGCTGAGGTCAAAGTGTGGTCGTTTAAGCTTTCTTTATAGGCTACAAACCATATTCCCATATTTTGCATTGATCTTAAGAACTTAATCATTGTTTGGGCAATGAAGGCCCAGGTGGTTAAACCAGCAAATTGTCAAAACAAAATGGACCATGTTATACTTTTTTTTTGTTAATGCATTTTTGGAAAAATACCAAACGTTTTAATTTGTATGTGTGTGTGTCATTTAATGCGTCATTAAATGTTTAAAACAATAAGGGCTCAGTGGCATATTACAGGTGTGTGCCAAGCTTATATTCCATCCATTGCCTTTATAGAATGAACATTGCTATGACTTGAGTGGAAATAAAAGTGTAAATATAACGTGCAACTGGTATCAAATGGGTTGAATTCAAATACAGCACCAAGTGTCAATAGGCAAACATAAAATGGTATAAACTTGCTCCACAACAGATTTTCTATTAAGGAATTTGTTCTTACTTGCCAGCTTTAGCACAGACCAGTCAGTAAAACACAGGATTGACCGTGAAGCTTATTCTATAGAAAAAGTTCAAACAAAGCAAACAATGCATTCTCTTTATCAAAATAGTTTATTTAGAATCCTTTTTGTCGCACATGAAAGATGCGGGTATCCATCATATCGCCGTTACATCTCTCATATTGTGTGCCAACTAAAAATGGGACAAATAAATTCTGTATCACTTGAAAAGAGCCTAGAAGAATAACAAAAAATTAAACAAAGATAAGAAAAAGCCGAAAGAAGCAAGATTTCACGTCACCGTTTTTTTTTCCCGTAATAATGACCTACTTGAGATTCAGGTAACGCGATAGTATTGTATAAAGGTTTGGATCGAATTGCCTCACAGTGCCAGTGGAGTTGAAGAGGCAAGTCAGTGGCAAAAGGTGTCAGCCAATTAACAAAATTTGATTGGTTAGATGGGAATCCAAATAGAAAACCTACTTGGGTGTATGTACAAAATAAACAAAGGACAATTAAGAAACCTTTTGTGTAACCATATCAAGTCTGACAGTTAAACTCTAATGGAACTCTAAACTGAATTCGTTGATTCACCTCATGAACAGATTTAAAAAGGGGCGGTGATAAGGGGTGGCAGTATGGTAAAGAGAATTCAAATAATATAAGATTACCCAGTAAAAATTGTGCCGAGCGTAGAAAGGGGGAGAGACAAGCGATAACGAGATTCAGTATCTATAAATTCACCTTATTTGTCAAAACACACAAACATCAGAAAGGTCCTTAATCTCTGTAATTTTTTTGATTTTTTTACTCAACTGACCAGCAAGTAGACAGCACTTATCCACCATTTTGTTTCGGTTCTGTAAAATCAAGATATAGGACAATCCATGAAGTCCTGACCTGCATCCCTTTCACAACAGCAAGTAAACAAACATGGACATTTAACAACGTTAAATGGCAGAGCAAGTTGGCTGTATGCAAATTGACGGAACAAAATCCCATGTATGTCTACAATCAAGTATTTATGCTGGCCATGGTATTGTTTGCTGGCCATTTAAACAGCGGCATACATATGTTGTGGGACGAGAATATTTGTTGTTTATTTTACACATATCCAGTGAGATGCTCCACATCAAAAGGGCATTAAGGGGCAGAGTGTGGTCAGGAGGAAATGTGTGGGATTCCCGGGGGAAAATCCCCCAATCCCATGGCCCACAATGTCGCCTTGGCCACTAGTCCAGAACGGCAGGTAAGCGAACCGGCAGGCATCTTTGTCGCTGAGCTGGGCTCAGGCTGGGCTACTTTGCCGGGATCTTTGCCCTCTTGCGGGCGATGGCGTCCTCGACGGCCTTTAGCTGCTTCAACAGCTCCTCCCGACGTGATAGCGTATTGCTGGGTTTACCCGAGCCCGAGCCTGAGCCAGAGCCTGCTCCAGGGCCAGAGGAAGGTCCCGGGCCTGGGGCAGCCTGTTTGCCCGATGGAGTCGACGGGCCCTTTCCGGAGGACTTGGTGGGTGGGGACAGCGGACGCTTCCTGTTGCAAGAAAGGTGCAAGAGAACCCAGTCAGCAGCTGCAGCTCAACCCATTGTGGACTTACAGGAATTGACTAAAAATAAACCCTACATTCATCCTAAATTCTGGCAGCAATTGCTGTATTTCTTGCCCGTTTAATTAAAATTATATATGATTATATATTAAATCCCTATGCTATCCCAAAATCAAAAAATAGCTCCACAAATATAAGTGCAAGATACATTAGTTGGGCGAATACAAGAATTTTTTTTTTTCAAATAAAATAGCCATAGAAGTAAATTAAAGACCGATATGATCTGAAAGACTTAAACTGTCTCTCTCCACTGCGCTTAACACATTATTTTTTTTTCTCTTTCTAATTAAGCAATCATTTGAATCGTCCCAATAAATAGCTTGATTGGCCGATCTTTGACCCTAGATAAACTGAAGTTCATAACAGGTTGGCACAGCAAACACAACACCACCAGAGTGCACCTGAAAAGTGACACCTGCCTCCAGGATTCGATCTATGTTTGTATTGCTTGGGTCGCTTGACTACAATGAGGTAGGTTATCAAATCTCAATTCACTATTCGAGTGATTCGTAAAGCTTTTCTAATGAAAGAATTAAGATAAAAATAATAGTCTTTTGATTCACGTCTATGCATATTTGGTAACTGTTGATAGAAGAAAAGTTACATTTTGTCTGAATACCCTAGGGTAATGGCCCTTCAGTTGAGCTATTGGCAGAAGTCATCAGAATGGCAAATATGCGACGACTGACTTTCATTTTTTCATTTCATATGTCGTTGGATTTTCAAACATAATGAGAATAATCCGGTAGTACTTTGAATGCTGCCTTCCAGCGTGAGGATATTCAAACCCCCGAGGACATCAGGGGGGGGATTGTTTTAGACAGGTTTTAATAATGAATGTATTTAGCAGCTATTTCAATGTTAAGAGTCCAAATGACGCCAAAAAGCTGTACCTACATATGATAACGTGATGGTGATTTAGTAAACATGAATAGAACAGCTAGCAAGGTTTTTCATTTTATGGTGATCCTTCCCCAAAAAAAGGTCCTGCGTGATTTATCACCAGGAAATTTATTCAAAACTATAAACAACGTTCAAACCACCTTTTCACTTTGTGAAAATTGGAAGCAGGCCTATGATCATACTTTTGGAAATGTGGGTGAACAGAAACTTGAGACCGCATTGAAGTTGTGGTTACCAGGTCGGACTCGGAAAAAGCCACTGACATTTGGCATTTGACATATTGTGGTTTTGCTATTTTGCATTATGAAAATAAAACATTTGTTTGATTATATAGAAAACAAATAAAACCTGAAACTAGATTCTGCAGAAGTGGTCTCCACCTGCTCTAGCCAGTGAAAGATACGCTCTATGAAAGGCCTTTTCTTTGTTCTCCATTGAAAATTTGCATAGTCCTTTTGAAACCAAGATTATACCAAGAGTGAAATTATGTATTGGGGCAAGCCCTACATCATAGGTTACCAATATTAAACGTGACACACGTTTTTTTGACTGTGGTGGGGGACATCAGCAAAGAGGCTACCGACATCACATGTATGATGCGCTGTAGTTGTGTTAACCCCTGCTTCCACATATAAATACCTCTTCCTCATCAAGCCCCAACCGCACTTCCTGATTTAAATCCCTGAACAGGTGAACAAAGCAAGTTTGTTGACCGATTTAAATAACACGTGGGAGTGAAAACTTTTAACAACTACGAGCTGCAGAAGTGGATTTTCACTCCCACGTGTTATTTAGAAACTCCTGTCAGGGTTCCCCTTGTGTGGGCGTGATGTAGTCAGGTTTCGAGCTCTCATACTTCCGGACTGTACCAACCTGTCTCCTTGAGGTGGCATGGGCCGGGGACCGGGGCCTCTGGGCCGATCCATTCTCGGCGGGAACATTGGTCGTCCTGGCATCCTCCGGTCACGGCCTGATGAAGAACAGCAATAACAATGATCATCATCTGCATTAGATGTTAACGCGCCCTGCACTGATACATGCCCAATCTTTTGACATTGGTGTTGTGTTTAAAGCTCAAAATTTGCAGGAGAGCTTCGGAAAAAATGACACGGGAAAAATAATGAAGGACGCATGATAACAATATTGTGGCTTGCCTTGCAACCATACAAATAATCATTACACGACATACAATATTAGATAATATGACGTCAACGACGTTCGTCAACGACGTTCGTCAACGACGTCAGTACAACTCATACATGCACGTAGGCATGTACGTAGGTATTGCGCTACTTGCATCTCCGCTGACGCATTTAACTGCAGAAATAATTGGAAGCATGTGTGGTGCTGCAGGGATGTACGCAATTCCAACATTTGTGTGTGCGTTAAGTCTTATCTTTGGTTATAAAGATAGCTCAAAGGTAAGAACAGGACTTGATGTTATTAATTTTTATTGGTTTAGGACAAAGTTCTACTTAATCTCTCACTTTCCATCCACTGTATTATTATTTACTATAGTGATTTTGTGTCAAGTGAGTTTGATCTTGTGACGACTCCTTGCCTAAATGAACCTCTCTGCACTCTGTGCCTTCATTTTCCTTGCTGCACAGCCCTTTGGTACAATCCGTGGTGCTTTGAAAGGTGCTTTGTGACTCTCAAGCTTGTGTGTGAAAAAGGCGCTGGGCCCTCACCTCTGCCAGGAGACATGGCCATCCTCTTGCTCAGAGGGGAGCCTGGGCGCTCCTTGTCAGACGGCATGTACCTCTTCCTGTTGCCGCGGTCACCCTGCTGCTACAAGCAAAAAAGTAAGGGAGAAATTAAAACAGATGGGGGGAAAGGGGACTGGTTAAAGGGCATTCATTCAAATTCATTGATGGGATACTTTCATTGAATGTTGCGTCGTACACAAGTATGAAACGATGCATCTGCTGGGACGGTCAGGTAGCATTTTTATTAATTTTTATAGAAGATACCTTATTGAGGAGGGTGAGCTTGATGTCTTTATGGGATCCTGAGCCTCCGTAGTTCCCTGGGGGTCCCATGTTACCGGGCATGTGGTGCATATGGTGGCCTCCCCTGTTCCCGGGTCCCATCCTGGGCATGAAGTTGCCTCCTCGTGGGGGCATCCCGGAGGGGTCCATCTTCCTGCGGTCCTCACGGAAGGGCTCGTCCTTCTTCAGCGGCCTCCCTGTGAAGGGAGGAGACGACGTGTTATATTTGATATGGCCAAGTTCAATTCAAACAAATCTGTCAATCATCATTTTCAGGGAGGCAGTGTCCCATCCAGGGGGGCTCGGATCAGGGTGGGGGGATCCCCCCCACAAATCTGACGGCAGAGAAATTCTAATGATGTTGCCTGAATATAAAAATGGAGCTCTCCCCCTTTTCTTTGAAACACACACACACACACTTAAAGAGCGCACACTAACCCCTGCCCCTGTCTCGCGGGTGCGGCGGCCTCTCACGGGGCGGTCCGGGCCTCTCTCTGCGGGGGTGTCCCCCAGGGTGTCCTCCAGGGTGTCCTCCAGGGTGTCCCCCAGGGTGTCCCCCAGGGTGTCCCCCAGGGTGTCCTCCAGGGTGTCCCCCAGGGTGTCCCCCAGGGTGTCCCCCCTGGTGTCCCCCCTGGTGTCCTCCAGGGTGTCCCCCCTGGTGTCCTCCAGGGTGTCCCCCCTGGTGTCCACCCTGGTGTCCCCCCTGGTGTCCCCCGGGGTGACCCAGGGGTCCCCCGGGGTGCGCGGGGTGCCCTCCGCCGGGGGGCGCGGGGTGCCCGCCCCCAGGCTGACCGGGCGTGGGGGAGCGGGAGCTGGCCGAGGACACGGGGCTGGCCAGGTCGGCGTACATGTCCTCGGAGTCGGCGCTGCGCACCGAGCTGCTGGTGCCCGACGTGGCCGAGGAGACGGACGACACGCTGCTCACGCTCAGAGACCTGGGAGGGGCCGGGGGGATACACACGAAAGGCGTTCATCACACCGGGTTTAATGGAGCCTCTCAAGCGCTGTACGGTCGTTTTTTTCTTTCATTTTGCTACGCAACAAATCAAAGCTTTCTTTTTGCACCGAGGGCAGACATAGGGCAGACATAGGGCAGACATAGGGCAGACATAGGGCAGACATAGGGCAGACATAGGGCAGACATAGGGCAGACATAGGGCAGACATAGGGCAGACATAGGGCAGGCTGAGAGATCCTGCTCTAGGGGGGAGGGGCGCACGCTCGTAGTGACGTTAACTCGTGCATTCAACTCCCCCGTGATAGCCAGGTTAGGCCCACTGTTTTGCCCACCCTGCATGGACCAGAACAGTGACTTTTTGAAACATCACGTTGACCAGCATTGCCCCTCTCGTAGATACAAGTCGTGCATTAGACTTGCCGTGATAGCGAGGGCAGGCAGAGCATGGTAGGAGATCTGCTGCACCGATGCAAATTAACTTAATAAGTAACAGTCATTATGGTGGTTTGAACCGGGTAAATGTCTAACTGGTACTACGTGTGACGGGAGTTATGTACTCCAGTATTGCACCTTATTCTAGTTATTTTTTCATTATTGGCTCATACACATTTACTTTATTGCTAAATGATAGCATGTGCCAAACAACAATGTAAATCAGATTTATTCATTATCCTTACCTTGTTCTATTATTAGACGGCAGTACAGTTATATGGCGGGGCAAATTATATGGTTCTTATATTATCGATATAATTTCTTTTTTATTGTTTTATTGTGAAATAAGCCTGTAGTTTCTAGTTAATTATTTTTTATTATTGTATTATATTATTGTCACGTCTGTGTTGAAGGCCATTCTGATTCGTGTGTTCCTGCGCATCATGTGGTGTCCCCTGCAAGGCATGGCTGTTGTGCGTGCGTGTGATGCTGTGCGTGCGTGGGATCTTGAGGGGGAGTTTCAGGTGAAAGCAGGGGCGGTAGCTGCTGTCGATGTTTTTATTATCTTCCTACTAATACATCCTCATAGGGCAATGTCTTACCTTGATTTCCTGGGAGTGTTGCCAACAGAGAATCAGCGGCACATGGAGGCGGAGGAGAGATAACACAACAGGGGAAAGTCGTCAGGCCGGGTCACATCAACAGAGCAGATCGTCTTCAGATCACATCAAAGTTCAAGAAGCTATCCTCGAAAATATTTGACATTTTTGACAGTGAAACCCTCAGAAGCTGTGCAATGCAAAAAATTAACCAGAAGTATCATTTCCTGCCTCGTCCGTCTGATGGACACAGATAGTTCCTGTCTGTGTGTGATGGTATGCGGGTGTGTGTGTGTGCACTTCCGTGAGAGTGTATGCAGTGCGTGTGTGTGTGTGCGTGCGAGAGATGGTATCCCGAGTTGTGTGTGGGAGTTCAAGTGAGAGAAATGCCTGCGGGGGCTTGCAGTTGACTTTCTGCTGCGTGGGCCGACGCTGGCAAACTTCATGTTGTGCTGCTGTGAATGTGACTCTACCTGGATTTCCGCGAGCCAGAGCGTGACAGCGAGTTGGACGAGGATCTGGAGCTGGAACCGGTGTAACTGCTTGCGCTCATGCTGCCACTGGCAGTGCGCCTGCGGTAGAGAGATGCATAGAGAAAGTTAAGGGTGATGAGAGCGTGGGTCTGAGGCCGAGAGGGAAAAGCACCCTTGCAACAAGCACAGTGATGCAGGGATCCCCCTGTGTTCAGACACAGAACCTCCCTTTTAAGGGCTTCATTTACTTACCATTATTGTTCGAAGTGTATCCCATATATTTTTGCTTTCTTGTCCTGTTTTTTTTTTGTGCCATTGTTTCTCTTATTTGTGACTCTTTTGTAATTTCATAGTTGTCTTTCCTAAATGCCTGCTGTTTAGATGTGCCAAGCATTTAAATGTTCAGAATGAGTCCTACTGAGCCCCTGGTGAATAAAACCCTTAAGACTTTGAGAATACTTGTGACAAGAATACTTCTATTTTGCCATTGTTTTTCACAAACGTTGCAATCCTGCAACATCATTAAAAGGTAGGGCGGCATGAATTTAATTGAATAAGCCTGCGTCCGAAACAACCGAGGCATGTTCACTTGTTCAGCAACAATGCTTTGATGACGTTTCATCCGCTGTTGGCTGTCATACAGAGCAGAGATGCTCACATCTCAGGTTTTGCAAGTCTCAAGTCATTGGCCATGAGTCCAAGTCAAGTCTCAAAACCACTTATAGTTGCAGCAATAGATGGAGTTTGACCAATCCCACTTTTCTAATACCGCTAGCAATCATTTTCAAACAGCACATATTTGAATTGGCCGATACTAAGTACTGTGATAGGTGACGCACTTGAAAGACATACAATGAAAAATTCCACAATAGGCTGTGCAGCACTGAAGCAGCCCCAGATTAATTATTATTCAAAACTTTCCGTCACCTCGGCTCTGGGAAGTGTTATGTATTCATCCTTATCGTAGATTGCCTCAGTGACGTCTGTGCAAGGCGACGATCAAATCGTCATAGTAAAACACCGTCGGACATTTTCAGATGTGACAACAGCGCTTTACTGTAAAACATTCCCCAAGATATACCAAAATATGGGCGTGCTTTAAATGATCAGAAAACAAAAAGATGGGGGTTTGAACATTGTGCAAACTTTGATGAAATTGCAGAGCAGAACTAGTGCTTTGCTTTGCACAAGCATCTTAAAGGCATAATATGTAACAATTGTACCTTAAAATAACAGCTTGAAAAAAATTGTGCCGCTACAATGACTTTTAATAGGGCGATTTCCGCCTCCTTCACTGCCATCGGGGGTCTGTACTAGGGTTGCACGGTATACCGGTACTAATTTGGTACCGGGGTACTGAGGCATTTAAAACGGTATTATACTGCGTTTGGACGGGACCGGTACTTGCAGCGTCGCCGGCAGCGCGGCCGCGACCTCGCTACGTGACGTCACCGCGTTGTAACTACAGCCGAGAGGACGAGGAGCAAGCCAGAGCTTGGAGAGAAGAAAAAAGAAAAAGCAAGCAAGCTGAAGGAAACAGCTAGCAAGTGAGCGAGCAGCGTGGACTGGAGCAGCAGGAGGAAAGCTTGGAGAGAGCAGAGACGTTGGAGAGGGAGCGAGAGAGAGAGAGAGAGAGAGCGAGAGAGAGAGGGAGAGAGGAGCACGGAGAGGAGAATGGCTGCTGCTGCAACCGTCACCACGCCACAACTTGTGGACAAACCAGGGGCGCGAAGTGCGATATGGCAGTACTTTGGCTTGAAAACAAATGAGCAAGGCGAGGCAATTAACGCTGATGCGCCACTGTGTAAACGGTGTTTTAAAACATGCATGGCTAAGGGCGGAAACACCTCCAACTTAGCCAAACACCTAAAAGACAAGCACCCAGACCTGCACACTGAGTTCAAGGAACGACAGGTAATTTACTCATGAAAAAAAAAGCCACATTCAGTGCTAAAAGCAAGCACCAACACCTTCACTCTTAACAAAAGTAGCTCTGGAAAAAAAATAGAGCTGGTTTATTTATATTCTTATTATATGTATTATATATTATATAATTATTTTCACAGTGATTTTTAAACTTTTTGCCATACATGTAGACATGCTGATTTACAATAAATCTGAAGTGGTCCCTTAATTTTTTTCCAGAGCTGTAAAATGCATACATGCATGATCTTTATAAAGTAACAAACTTTTACATACACATTTAGTCATTTAATATATTATAAAGACTAGTAACATACCATTTAAAGACATTGGTCCTACTTAAGACAGGCTATATCTAATGAAAATATTTTTTAGGTTATGTATCTCAAAATAATTAAGGCCTCAGCTTGTATGACAAATGTATCACTGCCTTAATTTTATTTTTCAGAGGTCTGGTGCTTCTGGTCCGGATAGAGTGACCCCACCCAGTGCCCCCACTCAGAGGCAACCTACTCTTCGGGCTGTTTTTGAGCAACATACAAAATATGCAAAAGACTCGAAAGATGCTAAAAGGCTGAACAGAGCAGTCGCCGAATACATCTGCATGGACCAAGTACCAATATATACAGTTGAAAAGGCTGGGTTCAGAAACCTTATTCAGCAGCTGGACAGACGATATGACCTCCCCTCAAGGAATTTCTTCATGTTCAACGAAATTCCAAAAATGTATGAAGAGACAAGGTCAATAATTAGTGCACAACTGGCAGACAAACCATTCTTCTCCTGCACTACAGACATCTGGACAAGCAGAGCTGTGAGTTCCTACATGGCTGTAACTCTGCAGTTCATTACAGCATCCTGGGAAATGCAGTCCTGGTGCATAGGATGCTCTGCTTTGCAGTCTGACCACACAGCAGACACTCTGAAAGAGGTCCTGGAAGATGTCATCATGGACTCCTGGGGCCTTGATATTGGCAAAAAATGTCTGGAATCACAACAGACAATGCAACCAACAACCGCAAGGCATTCTCCAACCACCTCTGGATTCCCTGTTTTGGCCATAATTTGCATTTGGCAGTCAAAAAGGCCATAGAAATTGATCGTGTGGCGAGCTGTCTGTCCCGGCTACGTAAGACAGTCTCAGGCTTTTCAAGATCTAATAAAATGTCAAGGCAGCTGAAGGAAAAACAAAAATCTTTTAAAGGCTTACCATAACACAAGCTAATTCATGATGAGCCTACACGATGGGGATCCACCTATGATATGGTGGAACGCTTTTGTGAGCAGCAGCAAGCAGTCTGTGCTGTTCTAGCTGATGACAGAAAAAAATGGTTCCTGATGCCGAAAGACACAGACATGACAACTTTGGAAACAGTGAGGGATGTCCTGGCTCCACTCAGTGATTTCACAGATGCCCTTAGTGGAGAGAAAGAAACAACTCTCTCATCAGTCCTGCCACTACTGTGGAAAATTAAAGCCTGTCTGGAAGATGAGGAAGGTGACAGTCCACTGGCACTGGAAATGAAGGAGAAATGTAGAGAAGACTTTGAAAAGAGATACGGTGAGCACAATATTAAGATGGCACTGAACATCTGCACCTACCTAGACCCCAGATTTAAAAGCACATTTGTTACAATGGAAGAAGAAGTTAAAGAGGAACTGCTCCTAAAAGCTCACACAGTTCTGCTTCCAGAGGGGCAGAGAGAAGAAGAAGACTCAGGCTCGGAGCACCAACCAGCAGGTGCTGTTCTTAAATTGTTTTTTCAGTGCAATAAGAAAAGCCTAGTATTTTGAATTCTATTTCACTGTTCTAAAAGTGTTTTGAGTGCAATAAGAGTTGTGTTCAGTGTTCTGAATCGTTTTTTATTTTATTTATTTTAAAATTGTGTGCATTTGAAAAGCTTGTCTTTGTGGTATTTTATTTTATTTACTGATTGATATGTTATTATTCTAAGATTTTCCATTAAAATAAAGTTAGTAATGACATTTTTTGCGTTCTCTTTTTATTTTAAAAAGTATCGAAAAGTATCGAAATACATGTTGGTACCGGTACCGATACCAAAATGTTGGTATCGTGACAACACTAGTCTGTACTCAAATTACTACACTATGTAGCTTTCTTGGCGATGCCCGCCGCTCGGGCGGAAGTAGTTCGACCTGCTTTCTGGCAATGATTACGCAATGACATATAGATCCCCGGCCTCCACGCCCTTTGAATATTCTTACCTCGGTTGACATATTTGCTGTTTTCTGAACACGTCTTCACTGACTCCACTCACCGGTATACAATTGAATGCAGCGCGACTTCAAACATGCACCTATCGTAAATGTGTTTTTACGACACTGGAGTAAACGTTAAATACTAGTAAAAACCTTTAGGAGGAGCTCCAAGGGAAACCTGCATATTTTTGGAAACCTGCATATTGGGCCTTTAATAGAAAACACACAGGCTCTATACTGGATGGGGGATCACCGGAACAGGAAAAAAAGAAAAGTCACTAAATTGCAAACCCTTTATCATTATTAGGTAGCTTCTGGTTATATTTCAACCTCATGTTAACATTGGAATGGCTGCTAAATGCGTTCATTATTCAAACCACGGTTTTTTTATCCTCGTAGTATCAACCAGAAGTTTTACATTTGAAAAGGTCTCTTCCATCTTTATACCAATTCCATATTATGCTCCATTTGTTTTGATTTGTTATCAAAGGGATGAGGAAACGCCTAGCCCAGGGTGAGAGCACATGCAGACTCTTGCCGTCGGAACGTCACGCGGACTCGCCCACCTTTCCCTCGGTTAAAACTGAAGGGAAGAGGGGGAATTCCTACCTGCGCGGCGGGTGCTGTTGCCGTTCCTTGCGTCTTCCCTCCCTAGGGCCCGGCGGCTTTCCAGGCTCTCTCGGGGCTGGGGGCCTTCCTTCCACTACTCCACCTCCTCCTACTCCACCTGCAGCTGGGGCAGAGCCAGGAGCTCCCCCTGGTACAGCGCCGGGACCAACAGGACCACCACCTCCTCCTCCACCTCCTCCTCCTCCTCCTCCTCCTCCTCCTCCGCCCTCCCGGCTGTGGGCAGGCGGTCGCCCCCCCTCGGGTGTGGGCCGCTGAGGCTTGCCCTGCTGGCTGCCGGCGGGAATGGGGGGGCTCGGGGCTTTCTTCATGGGAGGCTTTTCTCTCCGCGGGGGGCCCCCGGGGCCAGGCTTCAGGGGGGCCCTTCGGTAGGACGGGAGGGGAATGGGAATAAAGACATTTGTTGAAATTTTTCCCAAACAGGCATGAAAATGTTTGTTGCTGCCGTCCCTGTGACGCACTTGGTCGCACCGTTTGTAAACCACAGCTAGTCGAGGGGACGATAAAGGTTTCAAACTTGTGGGGCTATGGTGCTCAATTACTGAAGAAGTATCGATAAGCCCCGATGTACCCTGTACTGCTTTCGGCATCAGTGGCAATAAGGAAATCAGTTTGTATGAATTAAGCCTAGATAAACGTTTGCAATAGTTATACAACTCACGCTTAAATGCATTTTCACCA
The DNA here is from genome assembly GCA_900291075.1 of Melanogrammus aeglefinus. Lineage (NCBI taxonomy): Eukaryota > Metazoa > Chordata > Actinopteri > Gadiformes > Gadidae > Melanogrammus > Melanogrammus aeglefinus. Next base: position 17,341 of record OLKM01002076.1, on the reverse strand, counting down.
TTCCCAAGTCACTCCCTACATTAAAACAATATTGAAAGGAAAAAAAAGGTCACTCTCCGAGCTCGTCTTTAAAGTGGCCGGCTCCCTCCGCCTTTCCTCACAAATTAAGGAAACACATTTTCCATTAATTCCGGCGAGATTAATGGTGCAATAGTATCAGCGTCTCACCAAACAATGTAGGCTGATAGTAGTGCTGCGCCACCATGTAGCATTTCAAAAAAAGGCCAGTCCTACTTTCCCTGTTTAATATCAGAAACTGTTAAATGTTTATATGAACAGCGTTCGAAAAGCTAAACTACAACATCCCACGTAGGATCTGTGTGGAGGGATCAGTGGCTTTCCCTCGTTTTACGGCAGAGCCTCCAAGTAAAGCAGCTCCCAAACCAGACAAGCCACGGAGTGCGGGACAACGTCACTCAGAAGACCGACAACGCAGTCGGAAGACTCGACTTGAGGTCCTGTTCCGAGTTTAATGTAATGGGTGTTCAGCACTTGAAGTTATTGTTCAGCCCTTTGGCTGCGTTGGTGTGAGTGCGCTCATTGGAATCTGGTGGTTAAAGTTAAGTTAACCACCCGTTAACTTAACTGTTAAATTCAGGACAAACGGTTTTCAAATGATCACAAAACTAGCGGGGTGGGGGTTTGTACGTGGTGCAAAGTTTCAATTCAGGCGAATCGTGCCACTACCGACTACTATGACTTTCTTTTTTAAGAGCATTAAAAAAATAATCACACGTGCATTAGTCTGGAAGAGCTATGGCCAGTAAAGGTAAAACGGCTGACGCTCCTCAGAAGAACGTCTCAAATTACGCCTTTTTCTGGAGCTCGGCTGCATGCATACCCAATGCGTGTTGCTCTATTCCACTCTTTCCTTGCTGTTAATCATTTATATATAATCAATATATTTATTTGAGATTACATTTAAATTGACTGAATATTATAGAGAGTCTATAAAAGACATGTATTCCAAACATTGTAAGCTGTTGCTACAGAAGAAAGTCGACATATGAGAAAAAAATAAATCAATGTCCTTTTGTTCATAATTTATTTATTCTAAAAGAATCGATGAGACTACCGGTGAAGTACCGTTATATTGATATCTATAAAGATATCAAAAAGAGCAGCTGATCCTTCATGAAACAGCCATTTCAGTGGTGGGCGATCAACCTTCCACGCATGCACGAGGTGTCTGGGCTGGCACTGCCTCGGAAGTGGCTCTGAATGTGTGGGTGTTCAGGCTTCTCCCTACCCCTTTGGCAGCAACAGGGGCAGGTCTGTCTTGTTCTTAAGGTTTCTGGGTGCAGCCTGACTCGGAGAGGGCGAGGTGGAGAATGATCTTGATCTAAAGAAAAGGTTATAATATAAAGAGAGCACAAGAAAATAGGTTTGAAGCCGGGAGGAGGAAATGTTGGATTCACTTATGGTTCGGAGTAGGCAAACGTTTTAATAGGTCAATAAATGACCAGCCACGACTCCATAATCCAACGCAGTTAAAAACCCTACTGGATCTGCTGTAAAATTGTTCAATGATTTCATGCAAGGAATTTAAAACATTTTTGGCATGCACAGACAACATTTACAAGGCAGATTTCCGCTTGCTAATTATTAAAGCCAGTTCCAAAGTGTGACCTGGCCATGCAACTATTACAGGTTTTAAGGCAGTGTTTTGAGGCCCTTCGTCTTCTGTCGAGCCAATCGACCTCCGGTTAAAATCCCTTTCTACAAAGGAGAGGTAAAAAAGCTGCTAAACTGCAAAACAGAAATACAATCCTGTAATGCAAAAAATGCTAAATGAAAACAAAACATTCTGCAACCAGACCCCGTCCATCCGCCCGTCCAACTGACATGGGCCACATCACAGTGTCAATATAAAGTGGGTTGGGGCAGCAGCGTGTATTATATGGACAACACTGGTCAGAGGATTCCATTTTAGTTTGTGTTCTTTGTTTAGTACAAGGGGTCCCAAATTTTGGATGGCTGCGATTCGTGCTAAGGTGCCAATTCCCATATGTTCACATCCAAAGCTTATCGAGCGTTAAACAAGAAAGTTGCCGGAGAATCGCAGACATAAAATAATGACCATATATATTATATATATATATATATATATTATATATATCATAGATATAATATATATATATATATATATATATATATATATATATATATATATAGATACACACATTGATTTTAGATGATTTGCCTACATACTTTAACACTTTCAATACTTCTTTGTCTCGTCTTCTTTAAGTTGGGCGAGTTCAAAGTTGTGAAGACCGGGGTGTTTCGACCTCCTGCCATATCAGTCTTACAGTCTTTCAAACAATATGATTATTAAAACAAACTACGGCCCTTCCGATGTTACTTGTATTCATAATTCATGTTATTTGTAACACGTTATAGCCCATCACTCAACAATAAACACATCGGTCTGCAAATGTCCCTCTGTTCCCCGAAAATAATGGATTAAGAAGAGCTTCTTCCCTTATGAAAGGAACACCAGCAAAGTGCATAACAACAAACCAACTGATTCAACTAACCAGAGCCCCACAACCACATTCTGAGCTACATCAGATCTCACACAAAAAATATGTTGGTATAATACTTGACAGCAAACTCAAAGTTTGATGAGCTAATAAATTCAGTAGTGTTATCCAGCTTCTTTCAGCTCTAGAATTGTTTGATTTTCTTAATGGCCTCATCTCCTCTGCTTACAATCACACTGCAGCCAGGCTATTAACCAGAACTAAAAAAGAGCACATATCACTGTAGTCGTCATCACATTGGCTTCCTGTCTGATACAGAATCGGGTTCAAAATACTAGTCCTTACCTTTAAAGCTCTGCATGGAATTGCTTTTTAGTTCTCTCTCCTAACCACACAAGCCCTGTAGGTCCTAAGAACAACGCCTAATAGCACAATCTCCCCTCACCAAACCAGCAGGTCCCGGAGGTCCTCAGAACAAGTCCATTATCTCCCCTCACCACCCCAGCAGGCCCCGGTTGATCGTCTGAACAATTCCGGCTAGCATCATGTCTCCTTAACCCCCCTACTAGAGCCTAGAAGTTGTCAGACCAAGTCCTACTAGCGTCATCTCCCCTTACCACACCATCAGGCCCTGGGGGTCATAGAACAAGGCCTACTACCGTCACCCCCCCCATACCACACCATTATCTCCCCTTAACAGACTACTACAGCCCTGAGGTCTTCAGAAAAAGGCCTACTAGCATCATCTCCCCTCACCCCAGTACTAGAGCCCTGAGGTCTTCAGAATGGTTTAGTATTTGTGTACGCTGTTTATTTTTGAATCCTTTTGTTTATTCACTTTATTTCCTGTGTTTATTGCGTCTATCTTGACTGAAACCCAGACTGAATGCTATATTCTGTGTTTCCTGGATTGTGTTTTAAGGGGCCAAAACGTAAACTAGTGCTGCTGTTTACGTATTTAAATGACTATGACTAATCTCCTCAGAACATGTTCCGCACAGCCCTTGAATTGCTAGTACTAGAGTGGTAATGGAAAATTGATGTGTTTTTCCATGTTTCCTATTTGTTGCTTGGCGTCCTTGTGGTGTATAATCCGTCGCCCCTGTAGGGGAAACATTGGCAATGGCTTGGACTGAATTGTGATCCAAGACGGTTACCTGGATCGGCTGCCGCTGATGGAGCTGTGCTGGGAGGAGTGGCTGGAGTAGGAGCTGAAGGAGGAGGAGCGCGAGCGGGAGTGCGACGACCCACTGCCTGTGAAAGATGAGGACCGAGACGACGACCTACAAAGCAAACGCAGAAAGGATTTCAGTGGAACCTTCAGAGGAACCTCACAAAAAAAACAACAAGATGCATTACAAAATCATACAGACAGACAAATGCTCTCCCTCGCTACAAAACCACCCATATCCTCCCCATATCAACCATTAGTTATTAGACAATAAACTGTTTGGGTCATTCATGCACACATAGACACAGAAAAGGAAAGAAACAAATAAGCACACAACACAAAAAACAAAAAGACATGAGGAAAACAGTTGCAGCTTGTATGCAAATGATAAAGAAGAGACCTCTTAAAGATGAACTGAACTGAAATAATCAACATAGATAACGTGTTAGTTATAAACATTATAAAAATAAAAGGCTTAGTATTAGAGCGCCGACATTTTCGATGAAGTCACTGGCATGGTAGGACAGGTCGTTGCTGCAGACACGTGAATGTCTTCTACACTCCATGGCGGAAAATAGTTATTTTAATATGGCTGGTTACGCGTTTGAGCCTGTTGAGGGACATGCCTGTAGTGTCCGACTACCACCCGGTGGAGAGGGATCAATCTCAGGCTCCAGCTCCACCTTCGGATCATGTGGGTGTGACTGGTGTGGGTGCTGCCGGAGCATGGACAGTGCCACAATCGCTCTGCTGCCGAGAGGTCCCGGTCAACCTTGAACATCTAATGGTGGGATTAGGTTGCATAACCATGCATAGGGCATTTCGGTTTTGGAAGAGGAGAGGTTTTGGAAGTGGCCATGCTGCGTTTCAGGAATATCTCCGTAAAGACGGACTTATTGCGAAAACGCATCGAGCTGTACAAACGCTGTAGTACCTACATAGTCAAGGCGCTGGTTCTCCACAAAAAAAAGTGGAGCGCATCAAGCCTGCGCGCCTCCTGCCTGCGCGCCGTATACAAACATTCAAGTCAAGGAGGAGATAGCAGTTGTGGAACCTTTTGGATTGAGTAGAAATACTTTTTAATGTACAGTTAGTAATTCAATTGACCAAGGGGCTGTATTTAAAGCTACAAAAATAATACAAAAAAAAAACGATTAACTTTCAACGCAACTAAAGTCGCTTCAGGTGTCCACACGAATCCTAACACGAAACCTCCCTGGGACCATGGACCTATTAAAGAACATGGTTTATCATCTACCTAATAACATAGTTATTATAGACATGGTTTCACCAAAAAAAATCAGCTCCATGTGGACGGGGCCTGAAAGCAAGGGCGTAACTTTGGGTCTACCATTGGGGGGGTTAAACTCTCAGCATATTTATTTATGCGTTTAATTATTGAATCATTTTCTTCTGTAAAAGGTAACATGCCAATTTGCCATACTTGTATCAGAATTTCATTGCGATACCTTTACTGATTTTGGCTACTTTTTGACTATGTAGGCCATATGATACAGTAGTTAAATTCAGTGTTGCCGTTGCAGCTTCCACTTAATTGGTTGTGTGTGTGTGTTCACTATTTACTTATGAAAAAACCCTGCAAGAACTTAAAGATTAATCAATTGCATCACTGTTTTGGCACCTGCATGCAGCAAATGTATTATGCACATTTCAACTCTCAATGCAGCACACAATACAGGGTGGCACACTGGAGTGCAGCTTGCATCTCTATTCTCTATCTGTAAATCCCATTTGAAGGTATGTTACAACATATTATGCTGCAACTTAACACACATACCATACCAAGTATTTGACTAAAACAAACAGGATGTTAAACTGACGTCTATTCTGCCAGCAACTATAGTACTACTAGCAGACTATAGATATTGTTGGGCAATTCAGATAAAAACACCAAACACCTGTTTCTGTCACAGTGTAAAAGAAATGAACTGTGTACACACTGACTTCTCAGTTAAGAGGTCCAATTTGTCCTGATTGATGTGACACACTGCAACATGCTTCAGCCTCTGCTGTGCCATAGTTGTGCGTAACCAAGTCTTTAATCGTCTAAGAGCACTAAAGCTCCTCTCTGCCTCAAGAGGACGAGACTGATACCACAAGGAGTAATCTCAGCGTTTCAACTTCAGTAAACAAGCCTCGCACCTCTGCTGTCAACTCTTTAAGAATGTTTGTAGCCTCTCCACAGGAACTGTACATGTAATTATGTTTGAACATAGGTAGCTGGATTTCCAGCAGCTGGGCATTAATTTCTGGGTAGTCATGAACCACCGGATCAATATTTCCAGAAAGCAAGGTGTTCTCCAGCTTTTGTGGGGTAAGAAGACCACCCTGCTGGCAACGTTCAGTGAACTGCGTGTGAATGGTGTGAAGTACCTTAGAAAACTCAACTCTGTAGTATTCCATAGGAGATTTAGAACTGAAACCCTTTTACTCTCCACTATAGGGCTTGGGTGGTTGTCGAACTCTTGGCATTGTTATGGGTTCTTAGTCTAAAGAATTCACAACTGTAGCTGCCCTCTCAGAAAGGTGTTGGAAGGCCTCAACACTCCTCTTGCCTTTGAGTAGACTGAAACTTACAAACAGCAGACTGCATACCATAAACAGTCTGTGTCCTTCTCTGAAGAGACCTGTTGAGACACTCAAGCTCTCCAATAACTGCTTGTGCCATCACAAGACCAAGTACAGTGCTGTCTCTCATAAACTGCTGAAATAGAACATTTGCAGTGGCTGCATTGGGAGGGTTAGTCCCTGCAATGTCCTCTAAGGCAGAGGATTGAGTCATACTGTGTTAAAACGGAGTGGATGGTGTCGAACATGTCTAACAGTCCACCTAGTTTCACAAAGTGGTTTCAGGGCACTTGAGGTTCCATGGTAAGATATCGCTATCTTATGAACCATATGTTTGAATTTGCCAGACTGTCCACACAAAACTCCTCATTGATGAACCCAGTCAAGGGCATCTCGCACAACCATAGAAGCTGTGCATGCCTTCTGTGCTATCAAATTAACACAGTGTGCTCCACAGTGCACATATAAAGCAAGTGGTTGTTTCTTCCTAATGTGAGCCCGTGTTCCAGAATATTTGCCAGACATATTCGGCTGCGCCATCATATGTCTGCCCACGCAGTGCTGACAATGGGAAATTTAGTCTGCAGATTACATCTACATTTGAAAGAGTTTCTCCTGTGGTCTCATGCACTGAATACATCCCAATGAATTCCTCATCAGGATTTAAGTCACGATCCACATAACAAAGACATACAGATTCTTGTTCTTGACCTGATATGTCTCGTGTCCCATCCACAATGAAGGCAAACTGTGTGGCTGAAAGGCATCGAAAAGTGTCAGCTATTCCTCTTATAATGTCTTTGCTCAGTATGCCTAGTATTTTGTTTTGAATGAGAGGACTTGTCTCTAACCACTTCTGAAAAGTAGGGTCATCTTCTGCCTTTTCTTTCAGATGTTGGGATAAATTACCCCTTAATGACCTCGTACAGCTAAACCTTGCCCAGCTAAGCATTTGATTCAAGCCTACAATCTTCATCAATCCATACCTTGCTTCCTCCTGTTGTCTGGCAACAGCTGAAGAAAGCTGTGAAGCTACAGTGTTACCTTTTTGTGCATGTTCACGGCATGGATATGCAACTGACTTTTTGCATGTTTTGAGAACTTCTGGATAGGCTTTTTCCAATTTCTAAAACCTACACTCTCAAAGGATGGGTCACAATTGCTTGCAAATGTCGAATGATTCAAAAAAACCTTGGCACAGTGAAAACATATGACCCCTTGTAAAGTATCACTGTAATGCAACCAAGGAAAAGTTGTGAACCATTTTTGTTGAAAAGAGAGTACACAATTATCTTGCTTCTGCACTACTATAATCTTTAAAAGGTTGTGCAGGCTTTGAGCAGGTGATGATGTCTGAAACATCAAATCCCTCTCTGTCCATGTTGTCAGTGTTCGACTGGTCCCTGACATGGGGCTCAACATCCTGTGTTAAATGACATGAAAACTTGTTACTCTCTGAAATAACAATCCTATTAAATTAATGTATTGTACATATCAATAACACTATTCACAGAAATAACAATCCTATTAAATTAATGTATTGTACATATCAATAACACTATTCACAGCTAAATTATGTTCCCTTGTGTTCTCACCTGCTCATTTGCCTGACTGCTGCCCTCATCATGTGACCCTCTGTGAGGAAAGCACAGGAACCAAATGACTTGCTTTACACAAGTCCTCTCATTCAAAACAAAATACTAGGCACAATGAGCGATGTCAAGATAAGTCAGGACTTTTTGAGAGGGCATCTACAGTTGTGAATTCTTTACCCTTAAAACCCATAACAATGCCAATATTTCGACAACCACCCAAATGCTATAGTGGAGAATCAAGTGGTTTCGGTCCCTTAAATTCTTAGGGAATACTACAGAGTTGTTTTATTAAAAGGTACTACACTATTTGCACGCAGTTCACAGAACGTCAGTGTTCTGACATCGTATGTTTGCATGCACAATTTTGTTCAAGGTCTCTTACCTGGTCATCTGTGCCTCCTGCACTGCCTGTCTGTGCTCTCTCGCCCTCATTTTGGTCGCCTGACCCTCTGTCGCCTCCTCCTCTCTCTCCTTCAATTGTCGTAACTCCTCTGTCACCACCTTCTCTCTCTCCTTCAATTGTCGTACCTCCTCTGTCAGCACCTTCTCTCTCTCCTTCAATTGTTGTACCTCCTCTGTCGCCTCCTCCTCTCTCTCCTCCTTCAATTGTTGTGCCTCCTCTGTCGCCTCCTTCTCTCTCTCCTTCAACTGTTGTACCTCCTTTGTCGACTCCTTCTCTCTCTCCTTCAATTGTTGTACCTCCTTTGTCGCCTCCTCCTCTCTCTCCTTCAATTGTCGTACCTCCTCTGTCAGCACCTTGTCTCTCTCCTTCAATTGTCGTACCTCCTCTGTCGCCTCCTCCTCTCTCTCCTTCAATTGTCGTACCTCCTCTGTCAGCACCTTGTCTCTCTCCTTCAATTGTCGTACCTCTTCTGTCGCCTCCTCCTCTCTCTCCTTCAATTGTCGTACCTCCTCTGTCACCTCCTTCTCTCTCTCCTTCAATTGTCGTACCTCCTCTGTCAGCACCTTCTCTCTCTCCTTCAATTGTTGTTCCTCCTCTGTCGCCTCCTCCTCTCTCTCCTCCTTCAATTGTTGTACCTCCTCTGTCGCCTCCTTCAATTGCTGTACCTCCTTTGTCACCTCCTTCTCTCTCTCTCTGGTCACCTGTCTCTCTCTGTGGTGAGAGGGGGGTGTCTCTATCGGAGGGTGAGAGGGGGGTGTCTCACCTCCATGGCCATTTTCCTCTTTCCCTCTTCTCCTGATACATAAAAAATCCCAGATTAATGTTCAAATGGAGAGGTGTAGTATATCCTAATCAGTTTTGGAGACTGTGTTCCCTCACCAAAAAGTTGTAAAGCATTTTAAACACCTTTCGCCTACTTACTAGCACATTAAGATTGCTACAAAATATTATTATTATACCGGTAATTATTATTAATAATAATAATAATAATAATAATAATAGAAATGTTGTTTCAATGTTTCCTAAGAGCAAGCCTACTCACATGCACCATCAACCGTGTGTATGTGTGTACAGTACAGGCGTGCGCGCTCAAAAGGAGTGGCGTAACCTCTGAGCTAGCCCATAGCAGCTAGCTGTCAATGGATGACATCTCTAAGTAAATTTGTGCAATCCCCGCCAAAACGTGTGACTGTATTGGAGAACAGCAGCTTGGTCCCTGGTCTGTACTCACATTGCATTTTACCCCCCCCCCCCCCTCCGTACCCGAGTCGGTTTGAGGCAGTGGGTTCTAGAATCTAAGGTTGAGGACGTCTATTGCTGCCATAACAACGTATGCTAATCTTAGAAAGTTTACAAAGTTAGCTAACAAGCTAGCTCTTATAAAGCGTGAAATAAATATCTGGCATGAATCAGGAAGGATTCAGATCGTCTGGTTCTACTGCACATAGCATACCAATGATACTGTTCGAATGTGAAATTATTTTGGTCACTATGCTCTCAATCGAAAATGGTTTCATTCTCCACTGATACCTCTTCATTCTGAGGATTTGAACAGAGGATTAAAACATGATACTATCTTGCTGGCAAATTAAATTAATAAAGAAAACAAACTAGTTATTCACTCAGAATATTTCATATTTTTGTTAATCTGAATTATGTGTGATGATATTGGGGGGGTTATATTAGCTGGATCTGATTTGTGGTGGTTCATGACCCCCCTAACCCCCCCGCAAATGACAGCGCCTACCTGAAAGACATGTTAGATGCACTTTGGGAGATACACCCGCGGATGAGCATAGATGCGAGGTGGATTCACGAGTGTCACGTTTACTTTAGGTGGATGTTGGAGGTTTACTTTCTGGTGGATGTTGATGGATATTGCACAAAAGGATATTGCACAGATACATCTTACTATGAAGCTACTTCTTCAAGTGTAACCTCCCTCTGCATCAGCAATCGGCTAGTCGGCGAACATCAGCGGGACTAGAAAGGGACATAAGTGGAACTTCTGTTTACAGACACGCCGTGGTTTAATTAGCAGCTTGGAAACATAGATCTGTGATATCGTCGGAGTAATAGTTTATACACTTTATGGTCGGAGTGCTAGCTTGTGGGGATTGAAATGACAGGGGCTATCAGAGGGTTAGCCAGTTTTAAGGCTGCTAGCGATGTATTAAGGGCTGGTTTCCTATTCAAAGGTAGCCTGTGGAAATGTATGATTACCCCAGCTGCCTTGGCCCTATATAATTCATTAATGCAGCCAGGGGTAATGCAGTATGATCCTCCTGTAGAACTGGTTGTTTGATTTTCCGTAGCCATTTCAGCGAGAGAGACTGGCTCATTACCTGCTATGGTTGCTAGAGCCACAGAGTTGGGTTACCACACCAGTGACGTCGCTGATTGTTGAAAGCCAACAATCCAACAATATGTCCAACAATATGTCAACAATCCAACAATATGTCCAACAATATGTTACGGGATCGCCAGCAGCGCCCCGTAACATAAACAACACTTTCACCGTAAAATGTTATCCCTTTTAGCAAGTTCAGCCATTTTTAGTTATTGTACCAATGAAAAGGCAGACAATACATCTTTTATATGAACTAAACTTCAAATTTCAGTTCAGTTTATCTTTAAACTGGTGAAAAGAGGAAATGGCTCTGAGAGACCAGGCATGCCATTCCAAGTAGAAGGGCTTTTAAATTCAAAGGCTCTCCGCCCAATTTCTTTGGCTATTCTTGGAACAAAATAGAAAAGACATCCGTATTTCTTAGGCTATAGAATGAAAATTATGGAATCAAATGTTGTTTCAGATATGAAAAAAATGCATTTGTGTACAAACTGTAACCAGTGAAACTGTCGAGCATTTAGTGAAAGAAGATTCAATGACTAACAGATATGATCTATTTATATCTATAAATCTATTATAAGACTATTATAAATCACATTCAGAGGTTTGAGATTGGTTTCAGCTGTGTTCTGTAAACAACATCTGCATAGTCAATTATGGGCAATAGAAACTGAGTAATAATTTGTAATCTAGCAGTTTATTTTTTTAGGATGCAACCATATGAAATGATGAGCATTACTAATTCATCGATGTGGTGATATGTTAAATAATGCAAGGTTCAGTTACATTCATGTCTGGCATCTGTGTGTGCCTGTGCGTGTGCGTGATGGTCTAGGTAGGCAACAGTTTTAAACTTTTGATAGTTTCAAGGTCCGGTATAATACAATTTGTACCATTGAAAAGTAAGTAAGTCAAAATCAAATGCTCCATTTGATTTTGACTTACTTACTTACTTTTATAAAATAGTAGCAAAATCTTGTACTTTATTTAAACCATTTAAAGGCTGACTTTAAAAAAAAAAGTAGTATTTAAATCCAGGGTCTTCAACTGCAGAATATGTCTGTAAACGCTATAAACACATACAAGACTTTGATGATCTCTTCGTTTCGATCAGGGTTGATTGTTAAATGCAAGTAGTTTAATAAGTTATTTAGGTGACCCTTTGCTCCCCTCATACTATTAATGGTGTGCTATTAATGGTTGATCGTGTTGGACAATATCCCCAAAGAATAAGAAATGCAAGTCGAGGATGGTTACTGATTTAACCATCATCCTTTAGCCAATGACAGTGGCTGCATCTTTCTCTACAATTATTTCGTTCTTGGCCATCACTCAGTATCGCATCAATGATGTCATCACTTCAGCAATGTTACTGGCTATGTAATAAAGATCATAAAGTCCTTCTAATGTTAAGTGTCACTGTTTAAATAATTACTTAGTTGCCTCTTCAAAATGCGTTCAAATCTGACGTCTTGGTCTTCTCTCTCCCCTACCAGATTGACTCCATCTCGAAACCGCTCACACACAAAACCGTGGGTGCCACGCTGCTGGGGACAGAGTCTGGACGTGAGCTGCTAGACTCTCACTCTATCACCCTCTCACTCTATCACCCTCTCACCCTCTCACCCTCTCACCCTCTCACCTGGACGAGTGGGACATGGTCACAGAGGAGCCCGAGGGGCGGTGGCGCCGACGGCCCCGCGGCGGCGAGCCCATGGGCTGCCGTCTCCGTGGCGACTTGGACCGGCGCCAGGGGTCTTTCCACTCATCTGGCCGCCTCATCATGGGCATGGCGTCCTTCCTGGGCAGCGGCTCTATCGGCCTGCTGGAGAGAGAGGGGGGGGGGGGGGGGCGGAAAGACATGGTTGACAAGAGGACGCTTCATTCAATTCAGGTACAACGCTGCCAAAGGTGGGAACATTTGGAAGATCGATTTCATATCCACCCATAAATTGGAGGTTGGCAGGAGAAACCAGCCAAAGGAAGCAATATTTTGAAAGTATTCAACGGGAGAAATCTCCCGCCTCCCTTGGGACCTCCCTCCAAAGCCATTCTCACAAAACGGGGGACAATCTCGCTTGCTTCAGAGCGGCTAGCCTTTTGGAATGGCTCGACAGGCAGAGTGCTCGCAGGTAGACGATTAGGAAAGTAGACAGACAGGTAAGCCGTCCAATAATTGTATTCGAGCCCAATGAAATGATTGGACGGCTCAGTACAGGGCCTGTGACAGCCACAGATCTTATTATTCTTAGAATTTATCGATGTGCTTTCACGATATTAACCAAATTTCAACAAATATGAACCCCTAGAAGTTGTGACCCTAGCTTTATAGAGTTATAGATATATTGAATATCAAACAAGATATCTACGCTGCATGTCACAGTGATCCGCGGGGGAGAACTTAAGACGTCATCCCCCGTCCTGTGTGCCTTGTGTGGACACCCGCCGGGGAGACGGTGCTTCAAAGCAAAGCCAGGGAGCAGCATTACCCCTCTCTATAGAGCAATTCCTAACTTCCAATAATCAGACACAATAGGCGCATTACATGGTACCCTCCCCGCGCCTAACAAAATACCATCAAACCGGACACGTCTCACGCTTTATAATGTTCACAATGGATAAGAATCACTAGGTGTGTTTAGTTGTGCATCCCGCTAGCTCTACAACCATGAAAAGCATGTCAATAACTGGGCCGCCAGTGGAGCTCCGCTGTAGGCGTTAACGCACTGGAAAATACTGGTTCAATTGACTCTTGATGTCTGTATATATATGTTTTTTTTGCAAATCAGAAGTTGGCAGGAACATGCAACCTAGAGCACATGAGCTCCTTTTTTTGTGTCAATATCTATGACACCACAGTAAAATTGGGTATTGACACGACAACGTGTTGAGGACACCTGTGCAAGTTCACACTTTACAAGAGCTAGATCAAAGTTCAGTTTAAAATAAACTAGTTTAGGTTCAAAGTTCACAATTTCTTATTTTTAACTAAGTTCACAGTCCCAAAAAATAGGATAAACAATGCATGACCGTCATTCGCGAGCCAATGCCACGTTCAGTAGCTTCAAACGGGAAAGTTCAGCTCACCAAATATATGACCGTGTTAAATGATCCGCTCATATATTTGGTGAGCTGAAAAGGATGAATGAATGCAGCTACTGTCATCTCACAAACCTGAAAATACTTTGCATTCCTAGAAAAAAGCTGGGGTTTTCCATCGATGGCAATCGTCAAGTTTTGCATGATTCACTGAAGCTGGTAGATCTTCCAACAAATTCCTCCCACACGTTGCAAATAATTTCCAATTTTCATATCATTATCTGGCTACGTTTACTTTTTTCAAAGGACTGGCATTTCCAGACACATTTCTTTCTATATATTTGCTGGTGTTTCAGGCCCATGCAACATTTTGGCCCAACTCTAATCACAGACCTCAAAGATTTAATAAAGGGCTCAACTGCTGTCATGCGACAAGACGTTGGGTGCCGTACTACACAACTACAAACAGACAGACATAAACCAGGACGCTTCTGAAACCAAACACTTCTATGCAGATCTGAGATCTGGTTACACAGATTAGAGTGACCCTAGGTCAACCGCGCGAGGTAATAAGAGCCAGGCACACCGAGAACATGGCTTAATAAATAAAATTGTTTACATGACGATGATTTAAATACTGATTGACGTAGAGACAACTGATGAGACACAAGCAGGAACACATCTACGGAAAGGTACTTGACGGATGGATAGAAAAGAGATCCATACTTGATTTGGCACATGCTCCCTCCATAGTTGAAGCATGGCTGCGGGGTTTGAGTTGTATTATATAAGGATGCTATAAACTCTGTCCTGCGTCCCCTGCGTAAAAGACCCACTCCATGGGTTTTCCCAGAGAAACGGAAAGAGGTTTATAAATGCAGTGTTTAATTACAAACTTCGGAAGCAGAGTCATCAAGTGTGTCCGTATACACATGATCTGACCAAATATTTGAGGGCAAAGATTTATGTGTCTGGATCTGCTACCGGGATGCTTTGACCGGATGATGCAACTTGTATGTTTCTGTACTAGCGCTTTACAGCAACCAACAGAAAGCGGTACAAGGTCCCCCCGCTCTGAGCCAATGAGCTCATCTGTGGAATTAGGGAAGTGTTGGGTTACTTATTACTTATTGCACTCTGACAGGCCTTGTTCAAAATAGCCGTTAACTGCAAGCCAACCAACCATGCACACACAAGGTGACGCCGATAACGGCAGGAGCTAAAAATAGAACCACAACAGTTGGGCTATTTTTAGCCCTTGGACGGGCTATTCTTAAAAAGCAGTCTCATGGGCGTGTGGATGAGGCAACAAGGAAATTAGGGCAATTAAACCCACTCCCGCCACCAGACACTTAAGAGCCCGACAATCTAGAAAATAAACAAATAAAGTGTTGCCCATAGAACTCAGACAGACTGAGGGAGATCGAGTCCCCCCTGTCCAGAAACAAACACGATCCGTTTTTTCAAAGCTATTCAGCAATGAAATGGGGGTACATGCAACATCAATCTTAAAACCCCATGCAATGAGCTTCACTAACCAGTGCCAGAGACGCCATGGACGTAAGGTTCAATTGTAAGAAGGGTTGCATGGCGTTTTTTTTTGATTGGTTTGTGTGATAACGATGGCTGCTTTTGCATTTCCGATTATATTTAGTTAACTTTTTTAGGATCTTAAATGGATTGCATAAAAATCTGGCTGAGTTACTAATAGGAATGTTTAGGAATATTGCAAAGCATGGCTACTTTATTAGGTCACAATTCCAATAAATAGCGGCATTCTTCCAAGATGGGCTTAGAGTAATTGCGATTCATGGCTACTGCCCGAGAACAGTAAAAAGTAAAAAGAAAACAAAAGGCCTCTAATTGACGTTATTTGAGTGCCATTTTTATTTGAATCAAAGAGCTTTGAGGCTTTGCACAGTATGAAAGGAGTCAGGGCCGCCGCGGTGTGTACAAGCTAAGGAGAACCCTGCAATAATCACGTGAAGATTAGGCTCTGAACGTCCGCCTCAGCCTTCTTTCCTCCTCCCCACCCTTACTTCATTTCCGACTGATGATGCCCAAGGTGGCTAACATCTCGCACAGTGCCAACTTATCTCAAACCCCGACCGGCGTGGGATTTAAATACGCCTTAATGTCGACAGTAAATATCTTAAAACGCTTTGAAACAATCAGCAAAGCCAACGGCTAATGCAAGTGGCGGTGCGGGTACACAACCACATCTCTGTGTGTGCAGTTAAAAAGGTGAGCAGAACCCGCATCAGTCGGAATCTGGAAAGTTAGGAGTGCGGTGGAATGGGCTGTTTTGATGCAACCATGCAGGAAAGGCGAAACACAAAAGACAGTCACAGTCACAGAAGAACCTCGTGAGCACGTCACATCCCAGAAAAAACGAAGGCGCACAGAGTAGTTCTTTCCATTGTGCAGTCATCCGGAAGACAGTTGCAGGCGGATCGCTACTCTGCAACCCGTAGTGTGCATCACAACAACAAGAGGTGCGACACATAATTCCTACAACGCAGGATCAAGCCACCGGGGAGTAGGCCCGCTATGACATCAGTGCGGCCGCATTAACCTCCAAAGCCCATTCAATACCTCAAATGAAGCGGAGAGGTCGAACCAGCGGCAAACAATGTGTGTGGTGGTGTAGAGAGCTCTGTAGCGAAGGCATGAGCGATCGAGCGTTATTAAAGAAGAGCAACCGGATGACACAATTTCGAAAAACAATGAACTTGGAAGTGCCGGTCAAGTGAATCTATATGCGATAGGAAATATGTCTTTACTACTGCCAACCGACCGGAACAGTGCACTGTACATCAGTAATACAACGTATTCCAATAGCCAATATAATCATGTATCATCTGCATAACATAGAATGTCATAACAGGCTCTGCTCTTCAGCTGCAATGCAAAGTGCTTTCTGCCCGGGACATTACTTTGAATACATAAAAGTTGAGCAATAAAAAGTATTACGACAAAGATAATCATTAAAGAATCCATACAGCTTTGAAACGCAAACTGTCCAATTCCAGTACTCGTGACAACAGTGGGGTGTTCCTGGTATTCCTCAGAGCTAGATTAGGGCGCTACCATCGAACGTCAAATGTCAACATGACTGTTCCACAACTTTCTACCAGTATTTGACGCCCCGGTGGCGTGTCCCCACGCCCCCTCTGGGACCATGATCAATCCTTCTCTCAATTCCCGCATGTTATATGAGTGGTGCGTGAAATCTCATACCGGAGGAAATAGTAAACCACGCCACCTCAAATATTCTGTATTTTTACCTGTCCAGAGTAGCCAAGCAAGCAAATTATTCCTATTGATCCTGCTCCCCATGTTTATTGTAATTTACTCTGGGATAATTAACCGTGACAGGAGAATTATTGGTCTAGAACAGTCTTTCCAAAGACTTGCTCGACACCCGCCACGTGTGGTCACGAAGATTTGATGTGTCACCAAATAAATGTTTTTTTAAGTATCCTCTTAATGTAATAAACATAAGGTTAGATCGAGAAGAAAGAAATGCTATGTTACCTTAGTTGTAAAAATGCTATGTTGACTGTTGAAAACAATAACTGCACTTAAACACAAGATCCTACCGTCGCGTGAGCATTCAAAATTTCCAACAATAAGCAAGTTTTATAGTACTGAACATAGACAAATCATGTTTGCAAGCTCCCAAGTAGTCCCAAGTTTAACATCAAG